>JANTNU010000004.1:31835361-31846563 GCA_024752395.1 Erythroxylum havanense | reverse complement strand
TAAAATTTTAATTATTAAACAAAGTATTGTTAAATTTTAATAAAATAATATTATTTTATTTAGACTAGGTTACATGCATCCAGACAACATGGGACCATTTCGAAGAGGAGTTCAAATCTTTTGTCCAATTTTATACTGTCTTATTGTGTCCAATGAATCTCAGCCATTTATTTATGTGAGTCCCGCATAAATGAATAGCTGAGATTCATGAGACAGAATAAGACACCATAAAATTGGACAGAAGATTCTGTCTCCCGTAACGTGACTCAGAAACAAAAGCGAATTTTAACTTTTGTCTTGTCATATCTTTAATCTTTATGGTTTTATCAATATATTTAATGCCAATGATTTGCTTGCAGGGATTTAACTTTCCAGGTTTAACGCATGAACAACCTCCTGTCCTACGATTTAAGGCGCATTTCTTAATGTATTGTCATCTGGTCTGCAATCTTTAAACACTGAAAAGCAAAATAAGCATTCCTCTTCAAGCAATAACTTCGATTGCTTCAAACAAAACTTAACAGATGGTTAACTAAGAAATGGCCAAAATTAGATTATGATTTGCCATTTTCAATTTAAATTTAAATTTCTTTAATTTGATTTATTAAAATTAAACTAATATAAAATTTTAATTATTAAACAAAGTATTGTTAAATTTTAATAAAATAATATTATTTTATTTAGACTAGGTTACATGCATCCAGACAACATGGGACCATTTCGAAGAGGACAAAATGACAGATTGACCGGTAAACCTAATGCACTCGTTACTTGGCGGTTGGATATCGGTTTCTTGGAATCTTACCATGATCAACAATTTTGACTTAGGAAAATGCTTGATACAAGGTTGTGGTCCCCTATAGATTCTTCTGCGTGATTGCTAGATATTAAATTCTCTTCTCTGACTAATTCGAGGGGACACCAATCAAGTCAACGGGGGCAACGTGGCTTCAGCTTGACCATGGCAACTTTCTCTGGCTAATTTGAGGGGAGACCAATCAAGTCAACAGGGGCAACGTGGCTTCAGCTTGACCATGGCAACTTGGTAACGAACAACCCATGAACGATTTATTGTATTGGAGCCAAAACCATCAGGAAGAATAAGGTGCTGCTGGGTGGTAGCTGATATTGGTGCTGGTGCTGGTATTGGTGTGGCAGCTGCTGTTGATGTTGGTGCTGGTAATGCCTGTTGCCGGTGACAATGGTTGTATAAAATATTGTTACATATCAAATATTATAATAAGAATCCACCCAACTTTTTTATTAGAATTCTTATAAGTATCCAAACATGTGAATATCTTTACTTTTCATAAATTTATTTTCTAAATAATCGTATTTCAAATTCATTTTATTTTCCCGTCAACCAAACAGGGCCTTGAGGTTTTTGTAAAGGAGGATGAGAGGAAATTAGATAGAAAAGTGAATTATAAAATTTGATAGAGGTCCCCTCAAAAAAAGAAATTTAATAGAAGTGGTGAGTATTATGGAAAGTATGATGAATTTGGAGAGTGTTCTTGTTTGTTTGCTAAGTTCCTCGAAAGATATAGCATATATGCACAGTACACTATGTAAGCACACCGTAACAAAACGGTGTGACAGAAAGGCGAAATAGAACATTATTGGATATGATTAGGAGCATAATGAGTAATTCCTCATTACCCAAAAGTTTGTGGAAGTGTGCACTTAAAACTATTATATATCTGCTAAACAGGGTTCCTAGTAAGATAGTTCTTAAAACTCCTTTTGAGTTATGGACTAGAAGGAAACCTAGTTTACGGTACATGCATGTTTGGGGTTCTCCAGCAGAAGCACTTATCTATAATCCACATAAAAGAAAATTAGATTCTCGAACAGTTAGTGGTGTTGGTTTATACCCTATAGCCAATCGCTTTGGTTGTAGTTTAGTGACAATAATTAATAAAGGCATTCCTTATCTTTATGTATTAATTACGTTTGATGTTTTAATACTAAAGATAAAATCCTTAAAATAATTAATATGTGATTGAAATTATAATGAGATCATAATTGTGATATTCAATTTATATTTACGTATTATTCCTAAATGTTCCTAGTTGTAGTTTCATCAAGACATGATATTGTTTTTTTTTGACAATTCAAGACAGGATATTGTTGAAACGGTAAAACTAGCACACATTTTGTTTCTTTCCTACGAAGAAAGTAATTGATCTCATAAATTAATGTACAGAGATACTTAAACTAATGTGTGGATGATTATTAGAGAATAAGTCACTAACCTGACCTGACTATGAGAATCCCAAATTGAATATTACTTATGCGTTTGTGGATTTTCTCATAATGATGGTTGTACAATTAATCCTTAGACTTTAGATTACCAAGATATCTCATATAAGAATTACTATGTTTTGATACTAGTTAAATATTGTCCTAGGATAATTCAGTCAGTTCTACTTGGATGCAGTACAAACTATACGGAGATAGTTGAGTAAGTTAATAAATGATTCGTCATTCTAAAGTAATTAGAGAGAATATTTTAATGTTCTTGATTAGTAGAGATTTTTAGAATTCTGTGGTCAGAGTGAATTGACATTTGAAAAAGCATTTTCAAATTTCAATTATAAATTAATTACTAATTAACAAGAACAAAGATGATTGGACCAAAAGAGTAGACAATATATCTATACTATGTCTAAATATTAGATGATGAAAGGATTAAGTTAAGTTAAACCGCTTTGACATTGCTGATATTTGGATGGTCATAACATATAGCTAAACGTCAATCTTGACCTATGATTATAAATTATTTAATTGGAGAATTAAAGGTAAATTAAAAGGAGTTTTAATTTATTTAATTCTAATTTTGAATTAGAATTATAATCTGTAATCATTGACAATATATTAGGAACCTAATGGGTTGCACGTCAAAGAGCAATTTGTAAAAAAATTAATTTAATTAATTTGGACTTAATTATAAAGTTTTAGAAATTTTAGGGATCAAATATGAGATATTTGATTTTATTAAAATTAAATTAATTATAATTAGATTTTAATTATAATTAAAGAATTTAATTTCAATAAAAATTAAAAATCCTAATGATTTTTCTATTAATAGGAAGAACGTTTAGAAGCTAGCAGTTCTGTTCTTCCTCTCAAAAGAGTCTTGAGAAGTTGATATGTGGATATCATTAGAGGTTGGACGTTTGTAACAACTTGTTATTGACAAATCGCGAAAAATTTCAAAATATTTTTAATAGGAACACGAACAAGGTACGATTTCTTATGATTCGTATTGGTTTTTGTTCAAGTTACTCAATTATCAAAATCTGCTTGGAATCCATAAATTTTTTTTCTCTGATACGCCTATGATTCGATCATGGTAGGATTCTAACAAGTAGTTACTTTATTGGTTACCTAGAGAAATCCAAAAGGTACAGATTTTACTGTCTGAACCATAGTTCTACAATTGTTGAAACGTTCAATGCCAAATTTTTAGAGAATGGTGAGGTTAATAGGAGTACTGAAAATCAAGTTGTGGATATTAATGAAATAACGGTTAATGTTTCATTACCCATAAATGTTCTTAAACCCGCAACTACAACAAATGTTGTTCCTACTTTAGAAGATCAAAATAATCAAGAATAACATTTGGATTATGAAAGAAGAGTTAAAGTCAATAGCTCAAAACAATGTCTAGGATCTTATAGAATTGCCAGAAGATTCTAAACGAGTTGACTGTGAATAGGTCTTTAAGACTAAACGCGACTCAAATGGCAACGTTGAAAGATATAAAACTAGACTTGTTACCAAAGGTTACGTTCAGAAAGATGACATTTATTATGAGGAGATTTTTTCACTTGTCTTAAAGAAAGATTCATTGAGGATAATTTTAGCATTAGTGGTTCAATTTGATTTAGAGTTACATCAGATGGATGTGAAAACAACTTTTATAAATGGGGATCTTGAGGACGAAGTTATATGGATCAATCAGAAGGTTTTGCCATTGAAGGTAAAGAAAGTATGGTGTGTAACTTGAAGAAGTCAATATATAGACTTTAACAAGCTTCCTGGTAATGGTATATTAAGTTTAATAATATCATTACTTATTTCGGTTTTAAGAAAATCACTGTTGATCGGTGTATTTACCATAAGATTAATTGGAGAAAGTTTATAGTTCTAATTCTGTATGTTGATGACATTTTTTCTTGCTACTAATGACTTGAGTTTGTAGCATAAGACTAAACAATTTCTTTATAAGAATTTTGAATGAAAGATATGAGAGAGACATCCTATGTGATCGGAATTTCAATATTCTGTAAGAGATTAGAAAGTTTATTAGGATAGCCTCAGAAAGCATATATCGAATTTTTTTTGGAGAAATTTAACATGAGCAAGTACTCAGTAGGTATTTAAATGAGCAAGTACTCAGTAGGTATAGTAGGTATAGTCCCTATTCAAAAGGGAGATAAGTTTAGTCTTATGCAATGTCCAAATAATGATATGGAATGTAAGGAAATGGAAATAATTCCATATGCTTCTGTTATGGGCAATTTGAAGTACCTAAAAACTTGTACTAGCCCTGACATCAGTTTTGCAGTAGGGATATTGGGTAGATATCAAAGTAATCCTGGTATTGATCATTGGAAGGTTGCAACGAAATTGTTGAGATATCTTTAAGGAATAAATGATTGCATGCTCACTTATAAGAGCTCTGATCATTTAGAAGTGACTGGATATTTAGATTCAAATTTTGCTGAGTGTGATGATAGTAGAAAGTCAACATTTGGATATCTGTTCTTATTAGCTGAAGGAGCAATCTTATAAAAAAGTGTCAAACAATCTGTAATTGCTTCATCCACTATAGAAGTAGAATTTGTAGCTTATTATGAGGCTAAAATTCATGCATTATGGTTGCAGAACTTTAATTCAGGGCTTGGGGTTGTCGACATAGCAAGCAAGCAGTTGAAATTGTGATAATTCTGCAATAATTTTCTTCTCTAAAAATGACAAATATTCCAGAGGCGAAAAACATATATAATTAAAGTATTTTGTTGTTAAAGAGGAGATTCAGAAACAAAGAGTGCATATAGAGCATAATAAGATGGATCTTATGGTAGCAGATCCTCTAAATAAAGGTTTACAACCAAAGGCATTAAAAGAACATGTGCTTAGGATGGGTCTTGGTTTTATTGATGATTGATAATAATATTTGGTAATGATGTTTTAGTACTTTTAAGAAGAAAAACAATATGTTTCTGAATTTCATATTTTATATTTATTATGTTTATGTATACATGATTGTTGAATTAGAAATTTGTATATATTTTCATAACAATTATGTGGATTGTATGTTGTTTATATACAATTTATGAACTTGAACATAATAAGTTCTTAAAATGAGGTACTTATGATATTAACAGTTTGTAAGATTTATTTTTTGCTAGCCTTATGTTATACTATAAATGTAATGATGAAACATCCGATCAAGTGAGAGAATGTAAGAAATATATGACCTAATGCTAGGACTCATATTTTATGTAGGCTCATTTTAAACTTAGTTTAGGGTTTTTCTTAATTTAATAGTATGTTAAATCTTGACCATTAATTTAGTACTTGATGAATGTACAAAATTTAATGTTAACAGAGAAGTGTATATAAACTAGTTCTCTCTCTACCCTAAGTAAGTACGAACAAAAAAATACAAAATGAATGTATTTGTGTATCGGGCTATCTATCAAGCTATTGTATCAAAAGAGGGTTAAGAGAGAGAAATTAATTTGTGATTGTTAAAAGCTTTCTCTCTACATCATGATGAATTCCGCTCAAGATAAATGATTTATTCATTTTATCTATGTAGTTATTATTGTATTCAAGATCTAAATAAACATGAATGATTTATGTATGATTCATGATTTATGTCTTTGATATTTGAATATTAAGAATGAGAAAAACTTACATTTGATTCCTTAAATCCTAAGTTTTATGTTCCTTCTAGATCAAGTTTTGTGTGTTTTTTTGTCGTATTCTTCCCTTATTTGCTGTAGGAGAACCAAAAGATGTGTTCTTTTCATGTCTCGCACTGTTCTTACCCAACGTTTGGTTCCTGTCCCCGTTAGCGAGAACAGAAGATGAGACATAAAAATCCTATCTTCGGTGACGTTTAGTTGCTGCCCCCGATTTTCTGTCCACCGTCCCTGGAAGACAGGGACACGCTTTTTTGTTCCTTCGAAAATTGGATGACAGAAACCAATGTCCCTGTTTTCGAAGCAAACCACGCTTCAATTTTACACAACTAACCCCGACTCCTGAAACCTCTCTTCGTCCTCGACTCCTTCATCTGTCTTCATCCCCGACTCCGGTACGTCTCTCCTGGAGCGCGAAGCACATCATCTACTTCTCCCTCACGATTTCAGTCTTGCACCATCCCTCTCGCATGCTGGCCTTCTTCCCCAACTCCTTCGTCTCTCCAGGGTCAAGTAAGTATTTGATTATATGCTAGAAAAATGTCGGTCTACCTTACTTGACCGACACTCTGGTTGCATTTTGTGGTTGACCCGGAGACCCACTTTTTTTTCGGATCCAGTAATGCATGCCCACTGGGTTTTGAATTTATTTCATCTGTCGGGTTTCAAGTTTGTTGGTTTTGCTTTTGGGAAGAAGGAGTTTGGTTGGGAGGTTGATTCACTTTTCTGAGTTTTGATGCTGCACGATTGATTGTGGGGATTTGGTTAGGGATTTGTATACTGATCTGTTTTGGGTTTTTTTGTATGCAAAATAGGTGAGAATAACGTTAGTTCCCAAGATCTGATGTAGTTTTAAGTTTCCATAATGTGTATGCATTGTGTCATTGTGGTTGGATAGCTGTTGAAATTCCCTAACTAGAGAAGAAGGAAGTGTTGAAGAGGGTTATATTGATTTGGAAATGTCAACATGAATGCATAGCAAAGAGACAGAAAATGATGCATGTTATCATTCCAGTACTTGAACATGTTCTGTTTCTTTGTTTGTGTTTAGGAATCCTTCGTTGTTGTTGATCGGTGAGAGGTTGCATATTTCTCCAAAGAATATCTTCTGTTTCTTTTCACAGGTATTATTATTTTCCAAATTTAATCAACTGCTTTGATCAATAGATAACATGTATTGATTAATTCTTGCATTTTGGGGCTTGAAAGATTTTATGGTAAACTTTCATGATTGAATTGTAATTGTATTAATTTTAGATTTTCATTATGCAAGTTTGTTCATATATTCAACATGAATTGGAAATGGATTTGGCATGGATTTAACAATGAGGGTCAGCTTTTCATATCTTGTACATGGACTTAAGATTGCGTATAGGTCAGGCTTTATCTGTTTGGTTACTACACAGTCTATTAGAAACAATTTTCCTATGATAATTGAACAACTCTCTTTTAATTTGCCTCTCTCTTTTGCTGATTTGAAGTTGTAAAACTATAGATATTAAGCATTGGTTTTACTGAAAACTTAGGTATCTTGTTTGGAATGCCAACTTGAATGTGATATGATCAATACCTGTATATAATTCTTCTGTTGGTCTATTGCATTGTTCAGTTGAGTGATTCTTTTATCAGATTTTGCTATCTATCATATTTTGCTTGTTCTGTTGCATTGTTCAGTTGATTGATTCTTTTAAGTGCTTTCGAGTTTATTAGTGGATTTTGGTTTCAACCTTGTGTGAAGTTAGTAAATTTGAAGCCAATTTTAAACCCATTAAGTCATTTAAATGAATGCTTAACAGTCCAATCTCTAAAATTTTGGATAAAGCTCCGATGTGTGTCTTCATGTATATATATAACATAGTATCAAAATTTATCTTAATCTTGTCATGGTGCTCCTCATTCAAAATAGTATTTTTCAAAATGTTGTTTTAAATGAGGATTAATTTCAATCCCTATCATCTTGTTCCATTTCAACTCCTTGCAATGTTTAGGAAATAAAGAAATAGTAATAGTCATAATAGTCTATATATAAGAGAGAACAATCTCTGTGATTGGGGGTTTTGGAGCATGCCAATCTCTGTGATAAATTTGAAGATTGGGGGTTTTGGGGCATGCCAATCTCTGTAATAAATTTCAAACATCAATAATTATGGAAATCTAACAGCCATCAAACAGAAAAAAGTTAAAAAAGTACTTGAAGCTTGTTTGATCATTCCAATGATTCGAATGTGCTTGAAAACAAGAAAAACATGTACCTTTTCATCAAGGTTGAAGAATCTAGCAAATAAGCAACCTACTTAAATCACTACAAACTCCAAGATACAAAATTCGGATAAGAGAAAGAAAAACATCACCTCTACTACAGATGTTACAATTTGATTCATATCAATTGTATCTTACAGCTGTAGTGCCTCCTTACTGCAGGGTACACACTGGGGCGCCCACAGGTCATTCCAGTACATATCTTACGATAAGGGCGAGCTACAAATGATCAATACAATCACTTCACATGGCATCATAATAAAACATCAATATAAAAATCAAAATCTTTTTGAAACCAACTTTTTCTTCATTTCATTTCATCAAAATCAGAAGTTTACACGTCTTTCATCCTTTACTGTCTGTACATCAATCCAAAAACCTAATACAAAATGCTACATGAAACAGGAAAACAACAGATCTATCTAGGCCATCCATAAGTCCCAACTGACCGACCTGTGAGCCATGACTTCTCTTGCCAAAACAATCTACACGGCTAGAAAAGTCCCTTTGAAGCTAGGAGTCTACTCTCGGTCTTGAAAAATAATGTTGCAATTTTGGTGAGTTTTGCGAACTCAATGAGATAACCACCATCGATGGTTCCCTCAATTCATACAACACATTAAACATAACACAATTTTCCATTGATCATAAGTCACACATTTTTCACATAAGCAACACTTTTGTTTTCACATAAGTATAAGGCATGATGCCTTTCACTCAATCAAGCATATTTAATCAGATGCATATGAAATGCTCATGTGACACTTTTCTAATTATTACGGTGTTGTGACCGAGCGCCTGAACTGTCTCGTATAGGGCACATTAAACATTGAACCTGAGGCTCTAAATCACTGTTAAGCTCGAGGCTCAAATGCACTCGTTGAGCTTTAAGCTCTAATCGGTGGCTGCTCCGGTCACAACTGTCATTATCTGATTATGCATTCATAAATGAAATGCATATGCCACAATCAATCAGCATATTTCACATTCAATCCCATATGCCACAATCAACCACATATGTCACAATTAATCACATAATAGACACTTAGGTCTCCAATTCACATACAAGTAGCACTTCTATAATACAACTCCCCAGTACACAATCATCGGACCTTCTGTCCAGAATCCACAATCACAAGCAACACATAACCCACCATTATCTACCACAGAATTATAAGCAATTAATAATTGAGAGAAACTGTCGAGGTTACTCACCAATAGCTTCCAAAGCTAGTGCTTGGAAGTCTCGGTAACGTCTGTAGGTTGACGTTCCAAATGCGCCTCTATAACAATTAAAATACACATATATTACAAATTGTACAATCAGAAATGTATAATAATGTACATGCAAGAATTAAAATGTGTAACAATGCATGTTCGTGATATTCCCGGTATCATTCATAAATTTCATCAAAAAAATTTCCTAAATTTTAGAAATCTGTAGACACCAAAATTACTCAATTTGGATCTCTATAGGCTTGGATATTGCCAAAACACTATTCAGAAAATAATCAATTCCTATTCTTTTAATCGGTCTTCTCACTTTGATTTAATCCATTATTTCCGAATTAATCTCAAAAATTTACTAAATCTTATGGAGAGGTAGATAAAGGTCTTACAAATCCGACGCCTTAAAAATCAGGTCAATCGGAGGTCAGATGGCCAAGTTATAAGCAAAAGAAGGGCAAAGGGTCGGCTTGGAAAAAAAAAACGATAAAAAGCACAAAAGGCCTCCTCGCCTACTTCAGCAACCAATTTCAAACAGTCAGATCTTTTGGTCTCGAACTCCAATTTTTGCAAACTTGGTATCAATGGAAAGATCAAAGAAAGTTATACAATTTTCATGAAGGACTTAAAAACCAATTCCACCTCTAAAGGAGTCAAAATCTCAATCAAAGTTACAGTCCTGTAAATCTCATCATAACCAATCACACAACTTTACAAAAATCATAACTTCCTATTTCATTAGCCACAAATTCCATGCTTGATATAAATGGAAAGATCAGAATACATTCTACAACTTTTATGAAGCACTTAAAAGCAATTTCAACCTCTAAATGGGTCATAATCTCAATCAAAATTTCTATCCTATAAATGTCATCCTAAACAAAAACACATCTTCTAAATATCATAACTTCCTATTCCATTAGCCAAAAATTCTAAGCTTTATATCAATAAAAATATCAGAACACATTCTACAATGCTCATGAAGAACTTAGAAGCAAATTCTACCTCTAAATAGGTCAAATTCTCACATGATTGTGACTGTCCTGTTAAATATTGTTAAATATCATCTAAACCATATCCACATTTCAAACATTCACAACTTTCACTTCATACATCTAAAGATGACATATTGTACATCATTAAAAATCTATGACATTCCTCTACAACTTTCAATAAGACCATAACAGTCCAAAATTTGCCTCAAAGCACAGTATCCACAAACCTACACTTATAGGCATTTTCACAACAAAGCACATTAATCTTTGGATTACATTCTACAGTCAACAGATCATAACTTTCAACCTTGATATCGAAAAATATCATACTTTATAGAGATAGAAAGCTAACAAGAAAATCTATAACTTTCATGAAGACCCCTTTAGCAAAATCTACTTAAATCAACCCAGAAAAATTCTCAAAGTTTCAGATCACTAAATGCAGTTTTCGAGCTACTGTTCATCCCTACACCCTTTCTCACATGCTAGTCCAAATTTGGAACTCTTCAAGCCAAAATTAAACATTACTTCCTTCATAAGAATTATAGCCAAACAACTCTAGTTTAATTCAAGCTAAACCTAATCTCAAGTGCATAACAATATAAAGAGTTATGGTAAAATCATTGAAACATGCACAAGTCAAATTTTCCAGATTATCATCCTAACCTTTCTCCTAGCTCTTCCACACCATTTCCTCACCTATATCCACTCAATTCACTCAAGATTTCAACCACAACAAAGTCAAAACCTCTACTTGAACATTAACCTACAACATAGCATCA
>JANTNU010000004.1:31810259-31825358 GCA_024752395.1 Erythroxylum havanense | reverse complement strand
ATTCAATTTCTCCAGAACTTTCACATACCTTACTTCTCTCTCGTTATTGTTTTCCTTCAATAATCTACATCTTATCAGAATGAATATTCTGTTTACTTATGTCATAAACGTTTGGGTCATATATCCAAAGAAATGTTAGAAAGATTAGTAAAGAATGAGATTCAACCGAATCTAGATTTTATTAATATTGGCTTATGTGTGGAATGTCTTAAGGGCAAACAAACCAAACATAACAAGAGTAGTCACGAGAAGCAGTTAGCTTCTTGGAGTATATATATATATATATATATATATATTTGCAGCATCAAAAATCTCAAGTTGTAAATACCATTGATGTGTTTGTAAAGGAGGATGAGAGGCAATTAGATAAAAGAGTGAATTATAAAATTTGATAGAGGTGGTGAGTATTATGGAAAGTATGATGAATATGGACAATGTCCTTGTCCGTTTGCTAAGTTCCTCAAAAGATATGACATATTTGTACAGTATACTATGCCAGGCACACCGCAATAAAATGGTGTAACAGAAAGGCGAAATAGAACACTAATGGATATGATTAGGAGTATGATGAATAATTCCTCATTACCTAAACATTTGTGAAAGTGTGCACTTAAAATTGCTATGTATCTGCTAAACAGGGTTCCTGGTAAGACAGTTCGTAAAACTCCTTTTGAGTTATGGACTATAAAGAAACCTACTTTACGGTATATGCATGTTGGGGTTCTCCAGCGGAAGCACTTATCTATAATCCACATGAAAGAAAATTAGATTCTTTAATAGTTAGTGGTGTTAGTTTATGCCCTACAGTCAATCACTTTGGTTGTAGTTTAGTGACAATAATTAATAAAGGCATTATTTATCTTTATGTATTAATTACGTTTATTACTAAAGATAAAATCCTTAAAATAATTAATATATGATTGAAATTATAATGAGATCATAATTGTGAGATTCAATTTACATTGACGTATTATTCCTAAATGTTCCTAGTTATAGTTTTATCAAGACAGGATATCATTTTTTTTGACAATTCAAGACATGATATGTTAACGGGAGTACTAAAAATCAAGTTGTTGATATTAATGAAATAAGGGTTAAAGTTTAATTACTCATAAATGTTCTTAAACCCACAACTACAAAAATGTTGTTCCTGCTTTAGAAGATCAAAACAATCAAGAACAACATTTGGATAATAAAGAAGCACCTTATGAAGAACCTAACTTACCACCAACTCATGCAAATGGAAACTAGTTGGTATAACTTTAAATAAACCTGTAAGGGTTAGAAGGTCGACTATTTTTTATGATTATGTGGATTATTTGCAAGAGTCGGATTATTATTGTGGCATTGATAACGATCTTGCTTCATTTTCACAAGCCATAAGTAGTGATAAGTCTCAAAGATAGATTGGTGTTATGAAAGAAGAGTTGAAATCAATAGCTCAAAACAATGTTTAGGATCTTATAGACTTGCCAGAAGATTATAAATGAGTTGATTGTGAATAGGTCTTTAAGACTAAACATGACTCAAATAGTGATGTTGAAAGATATATGACCAAAAGTTACACTGAGAAAGATGATATTGATTATGAGGATATTTTTCACCCTCAAAGAAAGATTCATTGAGAATAATTTCAGCATTAGTGTTTCAATTTGATTTAAAGTTACATCAGATGGATGTGAAAACAACTTTTATGAATGGGGATCGTGAGGACGGAGTTAAATGGATCAATCAGAAGGTTTTTCCATTGAAGGTAAAGTAAGTATGATGTGTAACTTGAAGAAGTTAATATATGGACTTAAACAAGCTTCTAGGTAATGGTATATTAAGTTCAATAATATCATTACTTCTTTCAATTTTGAGAAAATCACTGTTGATCAGTATATTTACCGGAAGATTAATAGAAGAAAGTTTATATTTATAATTCTGTATGTTGATGACATTTTGCTTGCTGCTAATGACTTGAGTATGTAACATAAGATTAAACAATTTCTTTATAAGAATTTTAAACGAAAGATATGAGAGAGACATCTAATGTGATCAAAATTTCAATATTCTATAAGAGATCAGAAAGTTTATTAGGATTGTCTTAGAAAACATATATTGAGAAAACTCTTGAGAAATTTAACATGAGCAAGTACTCAGTAGGTATAGTTCCTATTTAAAAGGGAGATAAGTTTAGTCTTATGAAATGTCCAAATAATGATATGGAATGTAAGGAAATAGAAACAATTCCATATGCTTCTGCTGTGGGCAATTTGATGTACCTACAAACTTGTACTAGACCTGACATCAGTCTTGCAGTAGGGATATTGGGTAGATATCAAAGTAATCCTAGTATTAATCATTGGAAAGCTGCAAAGAAAGTGTTGAGATATCCTTAAGGAACAAAGGATTACATGCTCACTTATAAGAGTTCTGATAGAAGTGAATGGATATTCAGATTCAGATTTTGTCGAGTGTGATGATAGTAGTGTTAAATGATTATTTCACCATAATAGCTTAAGCTTTTGTGTGAGGCCAACTTAATTGGTTTTATATATTTAATAAGACACCCCTCAAATGAAAGCTCTTTGAGCTTGAAACTTACACAGGCTCACTCTACCTTGTGCTGGATAATAGGTAGGTGGTAGGATTTGAACTCACGACACTTGGTCACAAAGGCTCTGATACCATGTTAAATGATCATTTCACCACAATAGTTTAAGTTGTTGTGTGAGGCCAACTTAATTAGTTTTATATATTTACTACCAAGTAGAAAGTCAATGTTTAGATATCTATTCCTATTAGCTGAAGGAGTAATCTCATGAAAAAGTGTAAAACAACCTGTAATTGCTTCATCCACTATAGAAGTAGAATTTGTAGCTTATTATGAGACTAAAATTCATGCATTATGGTTGCGGAACTTTATTTCAAGGCTTGGGATTATCGATATAGTAAAAAAGTAGATGAAATCGTGATAATTCTACAACAGCTTTCTTCTCTAAAAATGACAAATACTCTAGAGGTGAAAAACACATAGAATTAAATTATTTTGTTGTTAAAGAGGAGATTTAGAAACAAAGAGTGCATATAGAACATATTAGGATGGATCTTATGGTAGCGGATCCTCTAACTAAAGGTTTACAATCAAAGGCATTCAAAGAGCATGTGCTTAGGTTGGGTTTTCGTTTTATTGATGATTGATAATAATATTTGATGATGATGTTTTAGTACTTTTATGCTCAATAATAATATGTTTCTGAATTTTATATTTTATATTTATTATGTTTATGTATACATGATTGTTGAATTAGAAATTTATATATATTTTCATAACAATTATGTGGATTGTATGTTGTTTATATACAATTTATGAACCTAAACATAATAAGTTCTTAAAATGAGGTATTTATGATGTTAACAGTTTGTAAGATTTATTTTTTGCTAGCCTTATGTTATACTATTAAATGCAAGTATGAAACATCCGATCAAGTGAGAGAATGTAAGAAATATATTACCTAATGTTAGAACTCATATTTTTTTAGGCTCATTTTAAACTTAGTTTAGGGTTTCTCTTAATTTAATAGTATGTTAAATCTTGACCGTTAAATCTTGACCATTAATTTAACACTTGATGGATGTACAAAATTTAATGTTAATAGAGAAGTGTATATAAACTAGTTCTCTCTCTACCCTAAGTAAGTATAGACAAAACAAATACAAAACGAATGTATTTGTGCATTGGATTATCCATCAAACTGTTAAGTCATCAATTTACACTTATTTTATACTTAATTATCTTTAATGCGTTGAAATTATTATCCAAAATTAATGGAATTATCTTATAAAGTTTTACAGATGATTTTCAACACCTTAAAGACAAAATTGAATAAAAAAGATGCACAAGAATGAAGAAAATCCAAAATTCCTAATTTGACAGCAATTTTGTGACTAAGCGTGGGCACACCTAAGAATGAACTAAATTTTCAGATCAACATTCAAAAATCAAAATTGAGATTCTCACAATCTTTCAAGATTATATTGTCATCTTTCATGGATATTGAAAACCTGAAAAGGGGGGATGCAGTATCGGACGAGAATCAAGGAAAGATAAGGGGAAAAACAAGCATAAAAGAGAGAGGATGGTTGTTCACACAAGTGAAGTCTAGGTTTAGGATACGTTTTTGTTTATCTTCCGATCTATTCTTTTTAACTGAATTCATTGGTTTCTAGGTGCGCAACTAGGGATTAATGTGTTTAACTGCTAGATTAGCGAAATATGATGTTCAGTTTCACTAATCATAAGTAGTAATTGGGATTGTCTTCTCTACGTTAGACTCGGAAAATTCTAAGGAGATATTCGCTTGATTGATTGCATGCCGTACATGTATTTCGTTTGCTCATTAATTCTTGATTCATAAAGCTATTATTCAATTAAACCTACGATCGTATCTAGATTGTTGTTTAATAAGAATGTTAAGCTACTTGTTTCTAGTCATTACACTTAAGAAAAATATCTCCAATGTATGTTTGTTAATGATTGAAAGTTTATATCGAGAATCCATTTTAGCGCGATAACATCGGTGACTCAAAACTAAGGTTTGTCTCTTAATTTTTCATATTCAATTATTTCTTTTTATTTACGATTTTTCTTATACTTTTTGTTATATTTTTCGTGAATCAAAATCAACTCCCTCCCTACCCCCCACCCCTTCTTTTTGTTACTTTGTTTTAGTTTTAAACTTGTTAACCTTTACCGTTAAAAATTTCTCGTAAGAACGATATCCACTTACCACTACTACATTAAATTGTATTAATTAAAGTGATTTTTTTTAATTTGATTGCAGGCGACAGTATCATCACAAGCTATTGTATAGAAAGAGAATTAAGAGAGAGAAATTAATTCGTGATTGTTAAAAGCTTTCTCTCTACATCATGATGAATTTCGCTCAAGATAAAATGATTTATTTGTTTCATTTATGTAATTATTATTGTATTCAAGATCTAAATAAACATGAATGATTTACGCATCATTCATAATTTATGTCTTTAATATTTGAATATTAAGAATGAGAAAAACTTACATTCGATTCCTTAAATCCTAGGTTTTATGTTCCTTCCAGACAAAGTTTTGTGTTTTTTTTTTTCGTATTCTCCCCTTATTTGCTGTAGGAGAACCAAAAGATGTGTTCTTTTCATGTCTTGCACTGTTATTATACAACCAATATCGTTGTTTGGTGTAATTAAACGATAGATCAACAATCTCAAATCCCTTGACATTTAAGTTATTGGACTTCGATTCCTTCAAACAAAACTTAACAGATGGTTACCTAAGAAAGTCAACTAAATCGAAATGGGAATGGACAAATTTAGATTATAATTTTCCATTTTAAATTTAAATTTCTTAAAATTGATTTATTAAACTTAAACTAATATCTTTTAATAAAATGCTGTGTTTTTTTGTTAATTAAAATTTTAATTGTTAAACAAAGTATTATTAAATTTTAATAAAATAATATTATTTTATTTAGATCAGGTTACATGCATCAGACAACATGGAACCATTTCGAAGGGGACAAAATGAATGACATATTGACCGGTAAACCTAATGCACTCGTTACTTGGCAGTTGGACATTGGGCCTCGAGGAATCGTATCATTATCACCAACTTTGATTGTGAAAAAAGCTTGATACAAGATTGTGGTCCTATAGATTCTTCTGGGTGATCGGTAGATATTTAATTCTCTTCTCTGGCTAACTTGTATAAATAAGGAGTTTTAGGAGAATTATTATGCTTTTGTGATTGTTAAATAATTTAAGGGAGAAGGAGGCGTTGAAACTTTGGCCAAGCTCTTTCATTTACTTGATCATGTGTTGCTTTGGTAGCAGTCCCAGAAAGAAGCCAAATAAAGCTGCAGGTGCTGTTGGGGTAGCAGCTGTTGTTGCTTCCAGCAGTGGTAACCCCGGTTGCGGTGGTGGTTGCGGTGGTTGTGGTGGAGGAGGAGGTTGTGGTGGTGGAGGTTGTTGATGCCTTATAATTCTTGTTCCCTCTCTACCATATAGGGGTAACGTTACGTTAACTATTTACAGTTTTTTACAATATTCTTGTAAAATAAGGTTTAAAATTATGAATTATATGTTATACTAGTGATTGTGATAATTTTGAACAATGTAAATATGCAGTGTAATTATAATTATGATAATTATATATGATTAGAGTAACAATATAAAACCTAGTAATAAAAAGTGTTCTCCTAAGTTAAGAAACTTGTCTACTAAACTCGTTGATGCTATTGCAGAAACAACATTTCTTTGTTTATGTTGTTGGTTTATGACCTAAAACTAAGTGGTTAGTTGTAATTTAGTGATAACTATTTAACGATATTCTTTTATTTTATACATACTTAGATGTATATAATAAAATCCAAAGGATAATTATACATTGTAAATGAAATTATAATAAAATTATAATTATAAGATTCATTATGTATTTATGTATTATTCCTAAATTGTTCACAACTATTATTCTATTAAGAACGAATATTAATAGAACATAAAAATAGCACACATTATGTTTTTTCTTATAGAAGATGTAGTCAACCTCGTAAGCTAAAGTATAGAGATACATAAATAAAGGTGTGGGTGATTCTTAAAGAAAAAGTTCGCTGAACTGACCTGATATGAGAAATTTATTTAGAATATTATTTATTTTCCTATGGAAATTCTCATTGTAATTGTATAAATGATCATTTGACTTGAGGTATCTAAAGTTATCTTGTATAGAGATTGCTATATTTTGATACCATTTATGACATATTTTAATCATAGATAGCTCATTCAGTAGTCAATGGATGTAACATAAACTATATGGAGGTAGTTGAGTGATCAAGATATGATTCATCATCTAAAAGTAATCAATGAGAACATTTCATAGTTCTCAGTTAATATTGATTTGGAAAATTCTTGATCAAAGTAAAATGACATTTTGTAATTAGTTTACAAATGTCATTAATTGAATTTATAACTAATAACGGAGAACTAATATGATTGAACTCAAAATAGAATAGACATTAATTTCATGTTCTATATCTAATCAAAACATTGTACGATGAAATGATTGAAATATATTTTTAAAAAGTCATGCATGAAAAGCTTAGTCAAAATTACGTTAGCATTCTTAAATATTTGGTTTTTCATGAAGTGTTGCTATAAGCCAATCTTAATCTTTGGATATAAATTGTTTAATTAGATCATTAAAGATAAATTAAAGGAGTTAAGTTTATCTAATCTTAAATATAATTTAGGGTTATAATGTATGTCAATTGCCAATATATTTAGGAACTTAATAGGTCTCACATAAAAAATAGTTTGAAGAGAAAAAAGATATTTTAATCAAGTTGGACTTGATGTAAAGTTTGAGAAATTTTATAATTAGATATGAGATATTTAATAAATAAGGATCAATATGAGATATTGGTTCTTATTTGGACATAATTGGTATTTAATTAGAATTATTTGTAATTCTAATTAAAATTAGAATTTAATTTTAATTAAATTATTAAAAAGGCAAAAACTTATTATAAATATGCTTAAGCTCTAAGTGAGTTAACACTTCTTACTTAACCCTCTCTATAAAAGTTACAAAATTTTTTCAACTGACCTGACATGAGAAATCTATTTGAAACATTATTTGTATATTTATAAAAATTCTCATTGTGATGATTGTGTAAGTGATCCTTTGACTTAAAGTCTTCAAAGTTATTTTGTATAGGGGTTGTTATGTTTCGATACTACTTATAACCTATTCCAATCATGGATAGCTCATTCAGTAGTCATTGGATATAGCATGAACTATATAGAGGTAGTTGAGTGATCAAGATATTATTCATCGTCCTAAAGTAATTAGGAAAATGTTATGTTATTCTAGATTAGTATTGACTTGGGAAATCCTTGACCGAAGTGGAATAAAGTTTTGTAAATAGTGTATAAATGTCATTAATTGAATCAATAACTAATGGTGATGAATCAATATGATTGGATGTAAAATAAAGTAAACATTAATTTTATATTCTATGTCTAATTAATTGGATCGTTGTATGATGAAATGATTGAATTATACGGAAAGAAATTCATGAACAAAAAAATTAGTCAAAATCACTTTAATATTATTAAATATTTGGGTGGTCATGATATGTTGCTAGACGCTAATCTTAATCTATGAATATAAATTGTTTAATTAGAGAATTAAAGATAAATTAAAGGGGTTTAATTTATTTAATCATAAATATAATTTTTAGTTATAATTTATACATATTTGGTAAATTAACGAGTTTCACTTAAAGAACAAGTTGAAGAGAACAAAAATATTTTAATTAAGTTGAACTTGATTGTAAAGTTTGAAAAACTTGATCATTAAATATGAGATATTGGATCTTATTTGGACATAATTGGTATTTAATTAGAATTAGAGTTAGTTATTAATTTCAATTAAATTACTAAAATATCCAAAGCTTATTATAAATTTTTTTAGCTCTAATAGAGCTGGGATTTCTTGTTTAACCATCTTTGTAAGAATTACAAAGTTACTTCAAATATTTTGTTCATACTGTTATTATGATTTATTTGTTAGTTATTTTATAGGATTAAAGTGATTTTAGTTTTCTGAAATCAAAATACAAAATTTTTTTAATTATTTCGCCACGATTGGGATTCGATTTCGTCCTTATTTTCCAGTAAAATAGCAAACTTTAATTTCATAAATTGATTAAAATATGTTTAATTGTTATTGACTAATTTTGGAATTGAAATTGCAATTGTTGCATAATTAAATATTCTTACAATCTAAAAAGTTGAGATTATATATTTTAAAACCAGATATTCAATTTAGAGTTGAATAATCAATATGATTAAAATTTTGTTTCAGAGTTAAAAAAATATACGAAATTAGTTTCATAAAACACCCAAAAATATTTTTTTAAAAAATAACACACCCAAAATCTGAAAAGTTGAGATTGGTAAGACATAACCCAGAACATTAAAAGTCCAGAACCATACAATGCATAAGCTGCTGGAATTTGGAATAAGTGGTGTCATGCATGTGATCTTTGTGGTGTTGAAAATCTGGTAAACATCATGTGAGGGCCGGCGTTAGTTGTTTGGTTGCTGCGGAATAAGTTTTGAGATTTCTTGTTGTTGTGGCTGTCGGATATGAGGAGCATGCGAAGGGCAGCGGCTGGAACCTTACTGTGATTGGAACTTCGGTTGGAGCAGCCGCGATAGGTGGCGTCATGCGATTTGGTGCTACCGAAGATGCGCCTAAAGCTCCATGAGATGATGCTGAAGGCGATGGCTCCTGGTTGTGGGAGATGGCGTGTGAAGCGCTTGTCTTACAGGTCACCGGTGATGTGCTTCCGGAGCTTGGAGAAGACGCAGGCCGGTGGTGAAGGAGTTGTCGCCGGCGATTGCACACTCGTGAAGATTGTCGGCAGTAGATAAGACTAGTTTGTTGCGTGATTGCGGCTGGAGAATTGGTGCATGCCGTAACGTGATGTCAGAAATTAAAGTGAATTTTAACTTTTGGCTTATCATATCTTTAATCTTTATGGTTTTATCAATATCTTTAATGCCAATGATTTGCTTACAGGGATTTAACTTTCGAGGTGTAACGCATTAACAATCTCCTGTCCTAAGATTTAAAGCTCATAACTTTCTTAATATATTGCCATTTGGACTGCAATCTTTGAACTCTGGAGAGCAAAATAAGCATTCCTCTTCAAGCAATAACTTCTGATCTAAAAGAGAAAAAAAAACAAACAAACAAACAAGTGTCAATCAGAAACATGATGTATAGTTTTTGTGGCTTTACAAAGATCAGAAGTAGAGGTCTCAACTGTTAAAATTCACCAGGCTTCCCCGTGTTATTTTTGCCTCTTTCAAGCTCAGTCCATGAGCATCACATAATTCCTGAAACTGTTACCATCTTTCTGAGTCCCAATGTCCCGATGAACAGAAATAAACTTCAAAGTCAATAAGACCAAAGAAAGGTAGGATCGAAATATGCAAAAGGGTCACCGAAGGAAGAAAGATCGATGGAGGAGCAATCGTTGAATTGGGAAAAGCTATAGCCTCAACTTGGGGTCTCATGTTGTTTGTAGGTCTCGTGTGTTGCTGTATCATTACTAAACCTCGTCAACATGGAGATACTAGCAATGGCACCGCTAGTTGTACGTGTGATGGAGGCTATGCTAGTTTTTTTTAAAACAAAGGAAAAAGACTAATACAAACTAACGCGTATGTCTGCGATATAATATCCCTTTCTGATCGTTGTGAATGTACTCAAGACACGTCATTGGAGGATGCTGGAGAACATAGATACCAGGGTGTGATCTTGCAGCCAGCCTAGCTAAGATGTCGACACTTCTATTTCCTTTCCAATAAACGTGCTATATTTGGAGTGTCTATTGTTGACACTGCAACTCGTGGATTCCCAATACCAACGCACAGTGACGGAGCCAAAAATTTAATATAGGAGGGCCCAAATATTAATTTTTTTAAATTTTAGGGGGTCAAATGTATCTTTGACCCTTAAATAATTCCTTATATATATATTAAAAATAATTTTTTTAAAAACCTTGGGGGGCCCAGTGGCCCCCCAAGTCATCATATACCTCCGTCTTTGCCAACGCATGACCGTCAATCAACGCTTTTGTAGATGAAGAAAAAATATTGATTACTTCCAATGAATCTACTTCGACGACCACTTGACGGAATTCAAGATCCCATGCTAACTTTAGTCCAAATAAATCCCCCCAGAGTTCAGCGGTCAGTGGCAAGCACTCTCTTATATGTTGTATGAAGCCTTTGCACCATTGTCCTATGCTATCTTGGTTAGTTCGCCAACCGTCGCCATGTAGGAGTCTGTGTTGACCACCCCATCAGTGTTTAATTTTACCCATCAATCCATCAGTTTTGTCCATCCTACTAATGTTCCCCTTGGTAAACCTGGGGTAGGAAAAACTCGATTTGCCACTCCTTTGCCTTTGCTATCCATTTAACATATTCCATCACAATGCAACCACCCGCTTTCGACCAGATAAAATCATCCTCAAAGATGTTTTTATTTCGACACTACCATAGAAACCAACAATTGACGCCAAAAAGAGTGTCCTATATGACCATATGTCCTCGGTTTCAAAGACCTATATTTGATATCAACCACAGCTCTACATCTTGATGGAGAAATGTAGAATCTATCACCGTTGTAGGAAATTGTCTCCAAAAGGAATTGACCCTAGGACAATCTCGTAACGCATGTAGGAGAGACTCTTCCTGTCTACAGAAATGACATCTAGAGTCTACTGATAGATGTCGTGCAACTCTCTGTTGATTCATTAGTTTTTTTCCTCTTAGCTAAGAGCCAAAGGAATGAATGAATCCGTTACGGGCCCGACCATTTTCTAATTAGCTCCCAAATCTTATAGTTGGCTATCTCTTCGTTGCCCTTTATAAGGTCATACGCATAAGCCACCGTGAATTGACCATTCTTAGCTGGACCCAAGCTATTCTATCTTTTCCCATCCTGTCGGTAGGGGGCAAAATTGCCACTATAGACATGCAAACTGATAAGGGAAGGTAATGTTAGAACGAATTCCAGCACCAATTACCATGCTTGTTGACCAATTCCTTAACTTTCTTATACAGCAAGTTGTCTGGCAGTTGATTGGTTGTTACTAGGAGGAGCGGGCCCCAATTTCTCACCCAGGCACCCATCTAAAAAGACGTACATTCTCCATTCCCCAGTTCCCATTCGATACCTTGTTGGACAAAATGCCAAGTGGCGGTAAGCCCCCTCTAAATTGTCGATGCCCCATGTCTCTCTAGCATTTGGGGAGGATGCTTATCATCAAAGCGATATTTGTTCCGAATGATTCGAACCCATAACTTTAAAGGTTTGGTAACTATGTCCCAACCCAATTTCGTCAGTAACACGTCATTAGAAGAGAAGACTTTTTTGATCCCTACTCTGCCAATTTTTTAAGGTCTACAAACCTCCTCCCATCTAACTAAATGCAGTTTCCTTTGGCTGTCCTTGGATCAACAAATGAAATCTCTCATTAGTTTCTCCAAGTTGTCGCAAAGTTGCCTGGACAGTCTTACTGTTTGCATCGTATATATCGGCAGAGAAGCAAGAACGGATTGTGTTAACATAGCACGCCCTGCCAGTGATAAAATGCGAGTACTCCATCTTGTGAGTTTTTGCTAGACATTGCCTAGGATGTATTGGTAAGTTCTTTGCTTAGTGAGCTCATGGATCAACGACACTCCTAAATATTTACCAAGGTTCGTAGTGCATTTAAACTTGAACGCGAACGCGTGGCTAATCAGGCGGTTTGTAGTCCGGAATACATTTTTGGAAAAAAAATTCTAGTTTTGGCGTTGCTCACTTTTTGACCTGATGCGTTACAGAACATTTCCAGAACTCATGAGACCATCTAGGCCTGGGCTTCCGTAGGTTCGGCAAACAGGATTAGGTCATCTGCAAAGAAGAGATGGGATATAGGCGGACCATTTCTACTCAACCTGAGCGGATTCCAATTCCCTTTACCGACTTCTGAGGAAATGAGGTGGCCTAATCTTTCCATGCAAAGCACAAACAAATAAGAAGACAAAGGGTCTCCTTGCTTGATTCCTTTGGAGGGGGTGATAGGATCGAAGAGGTGACCATTCCAAGCAATTTGCATTGTCATCGTTGTCACACACTGTATAATGATTATGGTAAGTGATGTTAGGAGTCCAATATCCCTTAATGTATCATTGATGAAGTCCCATCGGAGGTGATCATACACTTTTTCTAAATCAAGTTTAATGACAAAAACTCCATGCTTCCCTTTCTTTTTTTTGCATCAAATGTATTGCCTCCTGAGCAATGATAATATTATCTATGACGTGCCTACCCGGAACAAAGCTACATTGATTAAGAGCCACTAGCTGGTCAAGGTGTGTCTTCAATCTATTCACAATGATTTTAGTAATCACCTTATAGATAACCGAACAAAGGTTTATCGGACGAAACTGATGGATTGAGGTCGGGGAGGGTGCTTTGGGAATCAAGACCAGCATGGTTTGGTTCAACTCTGATTCCCATCGTTCATGCCGAAATATTTACTGAATAATATCCACTACGATTGGCCCTACCCGTCCCTATTGATTCTGAAAGAAGAGCACATTGAACACATCTACTCCTGAGGCTTTGTTTGGATGCATGGCAAATATGGCTTTTTGAATTTCCTCTTCTCGGACGGACTCTTCTAACTGTATAACAATCTCCTCTGGTAGTCTAGGAAATTCACCTGAGAGAGGGTAGTCAATTGTTGTACCCGCGTCAATTGTGTACAACCTCTCAAAATAGTTTCTGGCCATGCTTCTCAGTTGCAGAGGATCAGTTATCAGGTTTCCGTCAGGGTCCGCTAACCTTATGATTCTTAGTTTGTTCCGTTTAGCCATTGTTATAGTGTGATATTATTTCGTATTGCGATCACCCTCGGATAGCCATTCACAACAGGATTTTTGATGCCAGTAGATATCTTCCTCACTAAGGACTTGGACCAAGTCGCCTCGAAGTTTATCTTCTAAGTCTGCTAGTGATTCAGAATTATCCTCTTCCATTGCATGCTAGATTCCTTCCAAATGAGCCAATAGACCTTTCTTCCTGTGGAAGATATTGCCAAACACTAGTCGATTCTATCCCGTGAGTTGGACAGAGAATGTGCCTAAAAGCTTGCTAAAGCTTCCGCTCGGGGTGTCAATTTTCATGAACCACTTTACTGAATTCGAGTCCGGATCGTCTATCCAACCCTATTCTGTCCAACCATGTCCAAGTGAGAAACGACGCCTATTTTGCTTGTAAATTTAAAACCACGTGCTTGTGAATTTAAACAGAGCATATGAGTGTGGAAAAGGCCAGCCGCTCCACCAGTCGGCTACATCACATCAAAGCCATGTTTATTTACTTATATACATATGCAGAGTTGTCCAACTTTTATATTTATTTATATACATATGCAGAGTATTTGTGAAATTTATTATGATTATTATAATAAAAATAATAGAAGGAAATAATTATCCTGATAATTATTATTATTATCCTGATAATAATAATAATAATAATTATTATTATCAAATTTTAATAACGTTATTGTTAAAATTACAAACAGCACTAATGGCTGGCTATTAGTATGATTATTAGTAATTTTCTTCTTATTATTATTAATTTTATTATTCTGATCTATTTCTTATTCCTTATAATTTTTAATGATTATTATTATTACTTTCCGACTTGAGTTTATATATTTATTATTATAAATCTTATTAATCTTTTAATAAGATTTATAACAAAGCATTAGTATTATTATTAATAATTTTGTTATTATTATTAAGTGTATATATTTGTTTATTTATTTACTTATTAATAAATGTTATATTTTTGTCATTATTATTATTAGAATGTTATTATTATTATTATTATTATTTAAATTTATTTCCATTATTATAATCACTATTAAATAACAACAACAACAATAATAATAATAATAAAATTTTAATAATAATTAATACAAATTATATAATAATTATAATTATAATATATTTATTATTATTATTATTATTATAATTATATAATATGTATTTATTAATAATAAAAACAAACTAAATGACCATTTACAATTGATTAATGTAACTATTTAAAATGGGCTTTAATTATTAATTCTCTACTTTCTATTATTCTTATTATTAATAAATTATTTATTTATTAATAATATCGGTTTTAATTTATAAATATTTTATTTATAAATTTATAATAATAATGATGATCATAATAATAGTTATAATTGTAATGGTTTTATGATTATTCTAATAATTTATTAAATAATGTTATTTAATAATTTATAATATTATTTATTATTTAAATAAATAATATATATTTATTATTATTTATAATATATATACACATTTTTTTAGTATTTAATTTTAATTTTTTACACATTTTGTTTTTAATTTTAATTTTAAGATAAAAATAGAAATAATAAATACAAAATATGTCACATTTTAAACAAAATTTTA
>JANTNU010000004.1:31782806-31796534 GCA_024752395.1 Erythroxylum havanense | reverse complement strand
CACGTCACCCTCGTGGGCACGGACTCGGATATCACCATCGATATCGGGTTCGGGTCTTGCGGGAGTGGGGTGTTACAATTATTGTTATTATTATTAGTATTATAACATATTATTTATTATTATTATTATTACGATTTTTTTATTAATTATTGTTTTTGTTAATATTATTGTTATTGTTATCATACATTTTGTTTTTTAATTATCAATTTATTATTACTATTATTATTATTATTAGTAGTAGTAGTAGTAATAGTAGATGTATTATTATTATTATTAAGCATCATTTTGTATTTATTATTATTGTTGTTATTATTATTATTATTATTATTATTATTATTATTTTGTATTTATTATGATTCAAATTTATTATTATTATTATACATTTTGAACTTATTTATTATTTTTATTCATTTTTTTGTTTTTATTATTATTCATTTTGTATTAATTATTGTTATTATTAATAATATTATTATTGTTATCATACATTTTGTTTTGTTTTATTATTATTATAAATTTCTTCTTCTTCTTCTTCTTCTTCTTCTTCTTCTTATTATTATTATTATTATTATTATTATTATTATTGGTAGTGGTAGTAGTAGTAGTAGTAGTAGTAGTAGTAGTAGTAGTAGGTGTATTATTATTATTATTAAGCATCATTTTGTCTTTATTATTATTATTATTATTATTATTATTATTATTATATAATTTGTATTTATTATTATTCAAATTTATTATGATTATACATTTTGAACTTATTTATTAATTCAAATTAATTTTGTTATTATTATTATTATTATTCGATCTTAATTTGAAATTGTTATTATTATTATTTGTTAATTTTTAACTAAAACAAATCATTCGTAATAAACTTATCAATGAATAACATATTTTTAATCATCTTAAAGACCAGGGGCATTTTTGTCATTGGCACAATTTTTCGTTCTGTCCACTGCAATCAAACAAATTCTGTCCTCGAGACGGAGACAGTTTTTTCTGTTCTGTCTGCCATAACCAAATAGCTCATTGTCTCCAGTTTTTATTCTGTTCCATCTCAAAATTTCTGTTCCGTTTCGTCTCCAGAAACCAGAGACAGCAACCATACAGACAGTTATAGAACTAATGTCGTTTTTTGGTGTAATTAAACGATAGATCAACAATCTCAAATCCCTTGACATTTAAGTTATTGGACTTCGATTCCTTCAAACAAAACTTAACATATGGTTGTCTAAGAAACGGTCAACTAATTCGAAATGGGAATAGACAAATTTAGATTATAATTTGACATTTTCAATTTAATTTTCTTAAATTTGATTTTTTAAACTTAAACTAATATCTTTTAATAAAATGATGTGTTTTTTGTTAATTAAAATTTTAATTATTAAACAAAGTATTGTCAAATTTTAATAAAATACTATTAGTTTATTTAGATCAAGTTACGTGCATCAGACAACATGGGACCATCTCAAAGAGGACAAAATGAATGACACATTGACCGGTAAACCTAATGCACTCGTTACTTGGCAGTTGGATATTGGGCTTCTTTGAATCTTATCATTATCACCAACTTTGATTTTGAGTCTTCTGGGTGATTGGTAGATATTAAATTCTCTTCTCTGGCTAACTTGTATAAATAAGGAGTTTTCGGAGAATTATTATGCTTTTGTGGTTGTTAAATAATTTAAGAGATAAGGAGGCGTTGAAGCTTTGGCCAGGCTCTTTCATTTACTTCATCATGTGTTGCTTTGGTAGCAGTCCCAGAAAGAAGCCAAATAAAGCTGCAGGTGCTGGTGGGGTAGCAGCTGCTGCTGCTGGTGGTGGTGGGGTAGCAGCTGTTGTTGCTTCCAGCGGTGGTGGAGGCTGTGGTGGCGGTGGCGGTGGCTGCGGTGGCGGTGGGGGTGGCGGTGGCTGCGGTGGGGGTGGCGGTGGCGGTGGATGCTAAAGTGGATGATTTTTCGGTTGATTATTGTTCCCTTAATCTCTACTGTTTAAAAATAAGGTTGCATATTATCAAACTTTTTTAGATTCTGTATTTCAGGGAGAATATTTTTACGTATTGTTGTTGTTAACTATTTTAAGGTTTTTTTACAATATTATTGTACAATAAAGTTTAAAATTATGCATTATATGTTATACCAATGATTGTGATAATTTTATACTATGTAAATAAGTAGCGTAATTATAATTACGATAATTATATATGATTAGAATAACAATATAAAACCTTGTAATATAAAGTATACTCCTAAGTTGAAGTAAAGAAACTTGTCTACTAAACTTGATGTTATTCTAGAAACAACATTTTCTTAGTTCATATTGCTGGTTTATGCTCGGCAGTCAATCGAATGGTTAGCATTTAGTGATAATTATTTAAAATCATATTTTATTTATACATACTTAGATGTATGTGATAAAGTTTAAGAGATAATTATGCATTGTAAATAAAATTATAATAAGATTATAATTATGAGATTCATATTGTATTTATATATTATCCCTAATTAAATTGTTCATAGTCATTGTTCTATTAAGACTAGACATTAATAGAACGTAAAAAGACTATCATACGTTATGTTTTGTTTTTATAAAGAAAGCATTCAATCTCGTAGGCTAAAATATAGAAATACTTAAATAAAAGTGTGTGTATTTCTTAAAAAATAAGTTCATTGAACTGACCTGATATGATAAATCTATTTAAAGCATTACTTGTATATTTATGAAAATTCTTATTGTGATAATTATGTAAGTGATTTTTTTGATTTAAGGTCTCCAAAGTTATCTTATATAAAGATTGCTATATTTTGATACCACTTAGAGAATTAAAGATAAATTAAAAGAGTTTAATTATCTAATCATAAATATGATTTAAGGTTATAATTTATATTCATTGCCAGCTTATTTCGTAACCTAATGGATTTCATGTATAGAACGGGTTAAAGAGAGTAATGATACTTTAATCAAGTTGGATTTGATAGTAAAGTTTAAGAAATTTTACGATTAAATGTGAGATATTTAATAAATAAGGATCAATATGAGATATAGAATCGTATTTGGACATAATTGGTATTTAATTAGAATTATTTGTAATTTTAATTAAAGTTTAACTAAAATTAGAATTTAATTTTAATTAAATTACTAAAATGTCTAAAACTTATTATAAATAGGCTTAAGATCTAATAAAACTAACATTTCTTGTTTAACACTCTTTGTAAGAGTTACAGAGTTCTCTCAACCTATTTTTGACAAAAATATGGTTAAGCTTTGAAATAAAATACGAATTAAAATTCATATTTTAATATGATTTAATTCTTAACCATTTTATATAATTAAAATGATCTTAAATACGAAAATTTTCATAATTATTCTACTACAGTCGGGATCGGATCTCATCATGATTTTCTAACATTAATATTATAGCAAACTCTAATTTTATAATTTGATTAACATATGTTTGATTGTTATTCATTAATTTTGAAATTGAAATTGCATTTGTTGAAGTTTAGAGTGAATATTTCAAAACCTGGCATTCAATTTATAATTGAATTATCAATATAATAAAATTTTTATTTAAGAGTTAAATATATGAAATTAGCTTCATAAAACATGAAAAACGTAAGACACCCAAAATCTGAAAAGTTCGGATTCATAAGCCTTAGAATCCAAAGCATCAAAAGTCCACAGCAATGCAATGCATAAGCTATTGGAATTTGGAATAAGCGGTGTTATGCATGTGATCTTTGTTGCGTTGAAAATCTGGAGTTGCTGCGGATTAAGTTATGTTATTTGTTGTTGTGGTTGTCGGATGTGAGGAGCATGCGAAGAGTAGCGGCTGGAACCTTACTGTAACTCGAACTTCGGTTGGAGTAGCTGCGATAGGTGGCACCATGAGATTTGGTGCTACCACGCACCTAAAGCTCCATGAGATGGGGCTGAAGGCGGTGGTTGCATCACGTAGTATAGATTTTATTATGTTTCTCGGATCGTTCACAAAAGGATAAAAAATGAAGAAAATTAATGCAAAATATCTAATTTTGGTTTTATCTTAACTTCCGAAGCAGTTTTCATGTCAAAAATGAGCTCTAATTTCTCGGGATCTTAACGGAAAATGTTCACTGACAGTTTGCTTAAAAATTAAAAAACATTTGATCCAAAGGCAATAAAAATCTAACATTCCGTCTTGTAAGGCTTTCGATACCGAAAAATATCAAACACATGTCATATGTGATACAAGTCCAATATAATCACGAATATCTAATACCTTACTAACATGAATGGAAAATGAAGTGTGGCAAGCTAGGATGACACCTGTATGATCTAATACGTATCATCTTTATTTGTAGATCTTGATTTCTCCAACTTTATGTTAAACTATAACAGAGAAATCTTATTTTCTCTTACCAAATGTTAAGATTTTTTCTCACCGGATGCCAAACAGCATTACATAAAACCTTTAAGTTCTCTAACTGAATGTTAGGCTGCATTAGAGAATCTTTATGGGATTAAACTGCATCCCCCTATGTCATGTCAAATTTATGGATATCTGTACTAAACTGTATGTAATCTAACTAACATAGGCTCAAGGTCAATCTTTATATATGCCCATTGATCGTTAAAATGCTTAAGATCAACATAAATCTTAAAGCTTTCGTATGTATTATGACTATACACAAGAACAGTCATTATTGAGAATAAAAAGATGATCATCTATATTAATAAACAATCATAATGTCATAATACATTAAAATGTACAAATATGTAAGGAGCGAATACAATGATCCCTAACTACTGTTGTTTAAAGACCTTAACACGCCCATACTGGATACATGTTTAACAAACACTAGTGGGCAAAGTTCTTTAGCCAATGGATCAGCTAATATCTCCTTAGTCCTGATATACTCCCCTTCGACGTCATCTTTTTGAATCAACTCCTTTATAGTCAAGTATTTAACCTCTAATTGCTTAGACCCTGTGATATTCTTATTGTTGTTACTGAACAACACTACAACAAGATTATCACAATATAACCAAATGGGTCTAGCTATCGAATCTATTATAGACAACTTAGAAATCAAGTTTATGAGTCAAATCGCCTGTGTAGCAGCTCCATAACATGTATGTATGGTCGAGGAAGATACCAATGTTTGCTTGACACTCTTCCACGATACTGTACTATCTGTTAATATAAAAATGTACCCTAAAGTGGATTTACGATCATCTGAACACATAGTAAAATCGGAGTCTATATACCCTGTGAGGTTTAAATCGTTGACTTTTATGTATGTCAACGTATAATCCTTGATACTCTTTAGGTATCTCAACACTCGTTTAACTCATTCCAATGGTCTACACCTGAGTTAGCCAGATATAGACCCAATAGTCTAATAGTAAGTGTAATGTCCGATCTAGTGCACACCTGGGCATACATCAAGTTACCAACTACACTAGAGTATGGGGCATTCCTTATAGCCTTTCTCTCAACTTCATTATTTGGACACTGTGCCAAACATAATCTCTTGCCATGAGAGATAGGTGCTACAACAAGTTTACATTCAACCATATTAAACTTTGTAGCAGTCGCTCAATATATGCTCTTTGTGAGAGGCTCAATAAGTGTTGAGATCTGTCCCGGTGAATCTATATACCGAGGACAAAAGATGCTTCACCTAAATCTTTCATGTCAAATTATTTGGCCAAAAGTTGCTTTACCTCATACAACACGGTCAAATCATTTGATGCGAGTAAGATATCATCCACGTACAGTAATAGGAAGATAACTTTGCTCCCCTGACCTTATAGTATAAACATTTGCTTCCTTGACCTTATAGTATAAGCATCTTTCAACTTTGTTTTCTAGAAAGCGAAATGAGGTTAAAACCTCATTAAACTTTAGGTACCATTGTCTGGAAGCTTGTTTCAGATTGTATATTGATTTAGTAAACTTAAAAACTTTATCAGTTGCATCTTGATCCTAAAATCTTTTGGGTTGCTCCATATAGACCTCCTCATAAAGATCATCATTCAGGAAAGTGGTTTTAACGTCCATCTGATGTAGCTTTATATTATAATGAGCTACTATTGTCATAATCACTCTAAATGCATTCTTCGATGATACAAAAGAGAAGATAACATTGAAGTCAATCCTTCTCTCTGCATGAATCCCCTAGCAACCAAACACGTCTTAAACCGCTCAACTTGACCCTGTGTGTCCTCCTTGGTTTTAAATAGCCATTTACAAATGACAGGCCTGCAATGTTAAGATAAATCAACAAGCTCTCATACCTTATTATACCTCATAGATTGCATCTCATCCTTCATTACTTCTCACCATAAATCTGTATGGGGTGCATAAATGGTTTCTGTAAAAATAATTGGATCCATAACATGTCCTATGTCATAGTCTTACTCACCCAAATAAACTATGTAATTTGATGAGATAGCAGGTCGCCTCTCTCTGGTGGATCTGCGTAATTGCATAAGTTCTTATATCTCAGAAACCTCTTCCTGAATAGGTATCGGTGCCTGTGCCTACATAGGCATGGTACTCAGACCTTGATCCACCGGACCTAACTGTATGAGGGGAGGATATGAAATGATCGTAGTATCCATTCTGCTATCTCCTGGAGGATGTGAAGATCCTCCCTTATCATGGACATTATATTCCAGAAACTTAATTATTTGTGATTTCACTATTATGGCCCCTCCTTCTTTACAGTAAAATCTGTAGCCCTTAGAGTGGTCGAGATAACCTACTAAATAGCAACTAGTGGAATGAGGTTGCAATTTTCTCTCATAAGGATTATATAACCTTACATCAGTAGAGCAGCCCCACACACAAATGTGTGCAAGGCTTGGCTTCCACCTTTCCAGAGTTTAAAAGGCATATTGGATACTGACTTTATTGGGACTCTATTCAAGTATACAATATCGTCTTGATGGCTTTGCTCCAAAGGTATTCGAGTAGGTTAGTCCTGCTTTGCATTGACCTCATCATGTTCTTTAGGGTGCAATTGTGCTTTTCGGCCACATCATTTTACTCAGGACTACCTGGCATAGTGAACTGAGTCATTATTCCAATTGATTCCGAATAGTTGGAAAACATACCTTTTTGTTGTCCTGCAAACCCATGTCTGCCATAGTATTCCCCTTCCTTGTCAGATCTGACTATCTTTATTGATTTTTTCAACTGGTTCTCAACTCAGCCTTAAAGATCTTGAACTTATCAAGAACTTCAGACTTTTCCTTAAGTAAGAGCACATAATCATAGTGGGAATAATCGTCTATAAATATCAGAAAATATCTAGCATTGCATAACGTGACTGTATAAAGACCACTAACGTATGTATGTATAAGGTCCAATAAACTAGAAACACGAGTTGATCCTTTTTTCTTTATCTTAGTCAACTTAACCTTATAATAATATATACATATTTCTATATCACTAAAGTATAGAGTTGGGCGAATGTTATCCTTTATTAATCTCTCAATCCTCTTCCTGAAAATGTGGCTAAGACGTTTATGCCACAAAATGTACGATGTTTCCTTTATGAAGGCTCTCTTTCGAGTAATAGGTTCGGTAACATAAGAAGAGGCATACATTTCATTAGGAGTAAGATACATTCTATATAATCTGTAGGATAAGAAGGAAGTTCTGATATGTCTTATATTGATGGAAATATTTACAACAGAAGTATCAAATACAAAATGATATCCCTTTTTATCCAGAACTGATACAGAGATTAAGTTTCGTCTGCAAGACGGTATATAAAAAATGTCTTGTAAAACCAATACAAACCTCATATTGAGGTTCAAGCCTACATCTCCTACAAACAAAGCATCCACCTCTTCATTGTTGTCGACCATTAGCTTCTCCTCTCATTTAGTGCCTTCTCTTGGACCCTGCATTGTCGAAGCAACATGATTAGAAGCTTCACTATCTAATCACTAAGAACTTAATGTGGTTATAGCTACATTGGATTTATGAATCATATAGGCTAAGGAGTTACTTGACAGTTCCTGCTTAACCTTCCACAGCTTGTACTTCAAGCAATCGGCCTTCCGATGCCCCTTCTTCTTACAGAACAAACACCTCATACTTTGTATGTCATATGTGCCTTTAGCAATGCTAGACTGTCTAGTCTGAATCTGTGGAGAGGGTTTGGGTTACACTTACCCTTAGGCTGTTGGGACTAATCCTTCCCCTTACCTTTGACACTGCATACAAGGCTGTATGAGAAGAACTCTTAATCTTCTCCTCAGCTGTAACACACTAAAAAATTAAGGCATTGATGTCCCAGGCTTGAGAGATGTAGGACGTCGCCAACATCTCAAACTCAATGGGAGAGTATTAAGTGCCTGATGCACTATGAGCACGTCAGGAATAGGTACATCAAGTGCCTTCAGCTTACTCTGAATGTGAACCATCCTGATAATGTACTCTCTAACTCCTCCTTCTCCTGTATACCTCATAAAGAATAGCTCTTTAATCAAGGTGCTTTGTTTTGCATGAGAAGACACCTTTTACCTATGGGGAATGCTATCTATAAACTTCTTCACAATGACCGTATTCAGTAACCCACTGAGCAGATGATCTGGGATCGACCTCTTGATGGTCAAAGAGCACATCTTATTTGACCGCTCTCAAATTACTATAGCTGCTTTATCAGCTTCTGAGCTGATATTAGTAAGTGGAGACGGTGTCTCGATATGCATCGCTACGTTGACATCGGCCATCTCTAGGACAAACTCAACATCCTTTTTCCACTTCTTGACAATGAAAACATTTAAAGTCTCAATCGTGATATCATTGTTGTTTATAGAAAAGGTGACTGCAAGATAGAAAAGACAATGTAAAGATCAATATAAATGCAAGATAACAGTGATTCTTGAAGCATTAAAGCAATATTTATACAGAGAATCCGATCACACATATTATGAAACACCTGTGGGCTAAATACATAATATATGCAATTAGACCTTTACATTAAAGCTATCAGAGTACAAACCATCAACTCTCATGACACTACCACCTGTGGGTGAGTAGATCATTCAAGCAACAGCTTTCCTCCATCTAATACTTTTATGTACATCTTAAAATCTCATATAAGGTCAGCACTTGTAGGTAGAATAACTAAATATGAGATCAAAGACATCCCTCAACATGTAAGTGGTACAATCTAAATACTTACTTGAAAGGCTACTATGGTGACTAGAATCTTACATATACCCAAGAAGACCGCAAATACAAGGGATACATCGTTATGTTATTCTCACATTCTATATAGGCATAATGTATGTGAAAATCAGTTATAAATGCAAAAACCAAATGCACAATCAAATAATCACATATTGGTACTGAAAACATTGTTTGTAAACTTTATTTCAAACTTTTATTTAAAAATTCTCAATGAGAGTGACTATCATACTTTTTTGAATACCAGACCTACCACACAAGTTACAAAACCTTAAGTATCTCCCTTATGTGTAGTTTGGAGATCCAAAATGCACTCAAAGTTAGCTTAAAAAGCTTTAAAACCTTTTTTTGGAATCCAATTACCAATGTAATAAATCTAGAAAAATTAAAAAATCACTTTAAATATTCCCCCGACCTAGAAATTGACCCAAAAGGACTCGAGGCAACATTACGAGAATTCTGAAAATTTTCCTCTTTTTTTAATTTACGGTGTTGACATTAGCATGATGTCAGCAGCACTGTAGCGCTGACGTTAGCAAGCATCAAGCTTGCGTGTGGCAAAGGGCGTGTCCATTGCACTCGATCTTAATGATACCCACGAGATGCATCTAGCGCGTGTTTTGCATGCACTCGCCACGTGCATATGTGCTTCACTGTACGAAACGTAAATGGATGCTCCACCATGTATCTGAATCATTGTCATCAATGTGTCGAGTCTGGTAGGCATGTGCGACATACACACCAGCTATCCTGCGCTCGTAGGACAACGGGAAGAGTGAGACGCATGCGTTGCACGTGTCATACTCATCCATCACCCCGTGGAGCCACGTGGGAGGACATGATTGGCTCGTGCAATGCCCGCATCAATCAAATTGCCTTATGGCGGTTATTATAGCACCGACAGGCAATACAATCGCTTTCCAACGGGGAGGACAATTTTTTGTGATCTCAGACCCTTTTTCACACTTTTTGGCCTATTTTTGACCCATTTTTTATAGCTAGCCTTATGTATACGACTTTTACATAATCATATACACACAAAAAATAAAAAGCGAATCAAAAACTGATGAAAATCATAATGGATGAAAACTAAATTTTTTTTGTTTTTAGCAACCCGATCATGTAACTGCTCTGATACCATGTGTAACACGTAGCATATACCTTATTACGTGTCCCAGATTGTTCATGAAAGGGTTGAAAATGAAAGAAATGCAGAATACCTGATTTTGGTTCCGTCTTGACTTCTGAATCGATTTTTGTGGCCAAAACAAGCTCCAAACTCTCGGGATCTTAACGAAAAACGTTCACCAACACGTGGTTAACGTCTTTCTACAGTTTTCTCAATACGTAAGCATTCTTAACAGATCAGATGATCCATATGCTTATGAAGGATTTGAGCAACTGCAGAAGACCTTAACCTTTATATATAGCTTCCATATCGAGCTTTCCCATCACAAGCTCGATATGGGTCCGATCTATACTAATCGGGATTCATTTTCCTCCTAGACTTTGACTCATTAATTTAGATCATTTATTGGGCTACTTTTTTACCTTTATCTAGATCAAATTACGTAACTTAACCAATAAGTTATTGAAAAATCAAAAATTACAATTAATAATTGTCTAACATAATCAGAAAGGACAAAATTGTCCAACAATGGCTCCTAGTTTTGGGAGGCGATGTGTGAAGCGCGTCTACTTCTCTTATAGGTCACCGTTGACGTGTTTCAGGCGCTTGAAGAAGACAAAGGCTAGCGGTGAAGGAGCTATCGCCGACGACTGCACATGTGTGAAGATTGTCGGCACTAGATAGGACTAGTTTATTGCCTGATTGCGGCTGGAGAATTGGTGCATGTCATAACGGGATATCAGAAGCAAAAGCGAATTTTAACTTTTGCATCTGTCTGATCATATCTTTAATCTTTATGGTTTTATCCATATATTTAATGACAGTGATTAGCTTATAGGGATTAACTTTCGACGTGTAACGCATTAAAAACCTCTTGTCCTAATATTTAAAGTTCATAACTTCTTAATGTATTGTCATTTGGTCTGTAATCTTTAAAAACTAGAAAGCAAAATAAGCATTCCTCTTCAAATAATAGCTTCTGATCTAAAAGAGATAAAAAAAAAACTGAAGTATCAATCAAAAACATAATTTATAGCTTTTGTGGCTTTACAAAGATCAGAAGCAAAGGTCTTAGCTGTTAAAATTCACCAGGCTGCCCCATGTTATTTTTGCCCCTTTTAAGCTGAGCCCATGTGCATCACATAATTGCTGACACTGTTACCATTTTCTGAGTCCTAATGTCTTGACAAACAGCAATAAACTATACAGACAATGAGACTAAAGGAAGGTTGGATCGAAATCTGCAAAAGGGTCACCAATCGAAAGAAGAAAGATCGATGGAGGAGCAATCATTGAACTGGCCAAAAGCTATAGCCTCAGCTTGGGGTCTCATGTTGTTGGTAGGTCTCGTGTGTTGCTGTATCAGCACTAAACCTCGATAACATGTAGATACTAGCAATGGCACTGTCAAAGGAGCGCACACCAGGAGTAGAAGCTTCGTCGTCCTACCATGAAGATTTATCCAGAGCTGCGACACTCGCAAACAGAGAAGGAGACTCTTCTGGATTTTACATAAACAATGAAGGAGACGCTTCTTGTTTTTTACCTAGGACCCAGCTAAGTAGGACAAGGCGTCACTTTTTTTGCTTCGAGCTCAACACCTTGTAATACTCATTAATGCCTTGTCATTCTAGATGGTTCTCTATCTTTTTGTCTGTAAGCGTGCTTATATAAAGGCATCCACTTTCAATAAATGTTGAGGCAAAAAGTATTTGGTTTTTCAATGGTATCAGCGCTCTGATAGTCCTCTGTTTTCTTCTTACCTTCTTTTACTTCTTTTCGTTGCTGTGCATTTTATGTTTTTTGAGTCCCCTTCACCTTCAATATGTCGGGAGGGCCATCTTACACTAGTATCACAGGCAACCAAAATCTAAACAATGTTAGACCCGAAGACCACCTAGCTTCCCCATATTATCTTCATCCTGAAAACCCATCACTTGTCCTCGTGTCGTCTCCACTGATTAGACCAAAATACTATTCAGGTCTAGGTCAATAAGAATGGCACTGTTACCAAAATATAAATTAAGATTCATTGATGGTAGTATCGTTATGCCAAACAAAAATGATCCTATATATGCCTATTGGGAGCGATGTAATACAATGGTGCTATCATGGTTAATGCATTCTATAAGTGATTCTATTGTTCAAAGTGTTATTTGGCTAGATTCTGTTGTAGAGGTATGGAAGGACCTACAAGACAGATTCGCTCAAGCAGACTCTTTCCGTATTTTAGACCTTCAAGAAGAAATTTATTCACTAAAGCAAGGAAACCTCTCAGTATCCGACTATTACACAAACCTTAAAATGCTTTGGGATGAGTTTTCCAACCTAAGGCCACTGCCCTGATGCAGGTGTCAACCTCAATGCACATGTGATGTCCAGACTATCATCAAGTCATACCAAGAGAATGACAGTGTTATATGTTTTTTTCAGGGCTTAAATGACTCATATACTACGGTACGTTCTCAGATTATGTTGATGGGACCATTACCTGATATTAAGAAAGTCTTCTCTATAGTAGCACAGCACGAGAGACAGCTAATTTCCTCTTATTCACACATTGCCACTCATTCAAAAGGTCCTGACTCTCAAGCATTCTATACCAAAACAGATACGAGAAAAACTTTTCAGTCGACAAAAAAACCTGTATGCAATTACTGTGGACTCCTAGGGCATATGGAAGACAAGTGTTACAGGAAACACGGTTTTCCTCCCAACTTTGCAACTAATAACAATAAATCAACTACTTACTAGTCCAAAGATGCCTACAGGTCCAAATTCAAGGCTGCCAACCAAATTGAAATGCACCTCGACAATTCTTCAGAAAACACCCTCTGCACCTCAGAAGATCAGAAAGAAAGCACACCACCGAGTGTTAAGTACAATCTAACTTAGGAAGAATACTACCAATTGAAGGAATTACTGCACAATGGAAAAGTTCCTATGACCAATCCGCCCTCAGTATCGCAAATAAATACACTCATGAAAGATGATAAATGTAGCGCCCCCTTACCGTAGAGTATGCACCGGGACGCCCGTAGGTCATACCGAAAACATACCCTACGATGAGGGTGCACTACGAACAATCAATCTAGAACCTCATGGCATCAATATAATTTAACTGCAATAATGAATTTACTAAAATTTTAAAACCAACAGTTACTTCTCATTCATTTCTTAAAATCCATATATACACAATCCAGTCATAAATACATCCGGTACAAAATCAAAGGAAACTACCTAGCTCCTATCTAGTCATCCCCAAAAGATCCCCAGCTGACCAACCAGTGAGCCATGCGTCTCTCGCCGGCACTCACACAGTAAGGAAAAGTCCAGAAATCTGGAGCTAAGAGTCTACAGTCGCTGTCCTGAAAAATAGTCGCAATTTTGGGTGAGTTTGCGAAACTCAATG
>JANTNU010000004.1:31757902-31777820 GCA_024752395.1 Erythroxylum havanense | reverse complement strand
TCTTGATGGTGGCTGATGCAAGAAGCTTTCTTCTCTTTTGTCTTATTCTTTTTATGCTTGATATGTTTGTGGTAGCCCTAGGATTTTTTCAGGGTGGAAAAGGTCCAAAACCCCTCAAAATTTGACTTTTTGTGTATCTACGTGTCTGTCCAATGCAGGCCACAATCGTGGGTGAGCCAAATCTGATACTTCTGTCATGACAATTTGGCCATGATCATGGGCTGTCTCCCTCACTTCTGCCCCCAAGCTTGGGGCAATTGAAGCTCCACTACTCCGCATCCCAGAGCAGTTCCAAAGGGCTGTAAATTCTTAATGGGATTGGTCAAACTAGTCCTACAAACTGGTCTTAAGAGTGTAATCTTGCATGTGATTTCTTGTCATCAAATTGGTCTTAAAAATATAATGGCGATGTCTCAGGAAGTTATAGTGATTGGTAGATCGAAGTACTTTGCAAAGTTATTACTCAATTGTTCTTTCACAGAACAATTGAGTAATAACTTTGCAACTTGGTAACGAACAACCCATGAACAAGTTAAAATAATGTCTGAAAACTTCATAAATATTCAAAGCCCTCAGGTATAAATGAGGAGGAGTTATAGGAGAATTATTATGCCTTTGTGATTGTTATATAATTTAAGACAGAAAGAGGCGTTGAAGCTTTAGCCAAGCTCTTTCATTTGCTTTCCTGGGTCGCTTTGGTAGGAGTCGGCACAGAAAGAAGCTAAATAAACATCAGCAAGCTGCAGGCAACTACTATTCACATAACGGCGTGTATGTCCGTGGAGATGGCCAAGCCCGAGACAGAGGGTTGGTCGTTCAGACGGTTGCACAAGCTGCTGGGGAGGCAGTTGCAGGCTTGGCCGTTGCATATTCTGACAATGGTAATGCCGGGTAATAGATGAGATAGATGAGCAATGCGCAGAGAAGAAGCAGAGAGAGACGCGTAGAACTCTCTAGATATTTTCTCAAACACTTCAGCAACAACCTAAGGATAGAACACTCACCTAACGAGTCATGGGTACACTAACACCCAAGCCCATACTGAATACACATGCATGTTTTCTTTCGGACCAACTCTGGATCCTTCTATACTGTGCCTATAAATGTAAACACCACATCATTATTAAAGCATGAGAGAACCAACCCCAAAAGCTAGTTTGAAGGGTGAGAGAGCTCATAAGCCTATAAATCCCATATTAGTTTCTTTTATTACCGATGTGGGACAACTAGACCGTAACATTCCATCACGCTTCGTAGCCCAGGCACCGGTGGGCTGGCTATGCACTAGACCTTTTCTATCTCCAGGCGAACACTGTTATATTAGCATCACCACCCATGTACTCACGGACTAGCTGTGCGCTAGACCTTTTCTAGCCCCGGGCGAACACTGCAATGCCAGCGTCACCACCTATGGGCGTGGGACGAGGACTTCAAGGAGTGGTATTGGCTCTGATACCAATTGTTACAAGTCTTATGAGAGAACCAACCCCAAAAGCTCACACTGAATTCACCGAAATCGTCACTCAACAACCCAATCGCAGAGTAAGGAAAACGACAAAAGAGAGAAAAAACTCAAAATTCCATTTACTAATTGCTTGTCCCCTTTGTCTGTTACAACGGATATATATTCTATTATACTTAAAAAACTCAAAATTCCATTTACTAATTGCTTGTCCCCTTTGTCTGTTACAACGGATATATATTCTATTATACTTAGAATATTCTAGATAACATCATGTGAGGCCATTATGCCAGTTGCTCTTGCGCTGCGTTTTGATTTATTCCTAGCTTGTTGCTTACGATGTCGTCCTTTTCATCGTCCTCTTCAAGTCATGCACTCAAGTTATCGTAACATCCCCTCCCTCTTCAGAAATCACCTTGTCCAACAGATTAACCTCCGGGAACTTCTTCTGCAGTTTATAAAACAATTTCCACATTGCCTCCTCCCTTGTCCCACCTTGCCACTGTACTAGTATCTGGGTAACCGCCCTGTTCTTCTTCTTCGCCATTCTTCTTCCCCAAATGGCCTCTGGAATTTTTGTCATTTCCTTCGGTGCATTAGGTAGCTGGCTAGATGTCGGCGTGCCTTCCGATACTAATCCCCGTAATTGAGAAACGTGAAATGTAGGGTGAATGGTTGATCCTTCCAGAAGTCCCAGCGTATATGCCACTCTATTTACCTTTGCAATGATCAGGAAAGGTCCGTAATACAGAGGTGCTAGTTTCTGGTTGGGTCAACGCTGTAGGGAGTGTTGTCTGTAGGACTGTAACTTCACATGCACCCACTGCTCTTCTTCAAACTCCCGGTCCGAACGTTTTTTATCTGCTTGCAGCTTCATCCTCTGTTTTGCCCTATTCAGATGGAATTTCACAATTTGCAAAGTAGCCTCTCTTTCCTGAAATAACTGATCCATCACTAAATCCCTAGAATCTCCAGCTACGTATGGCACATACAACGGTGGTGGATAGCAATAGAGCACTTCAAAAGGCGTCGAGTTTATGGCTGAATGATAGGTGGTGTTATACCACCACTCGGCCATAGTCAACCAGCTCGTCCACTTCTGGGGTGTGTCACTATAGAAGCACCTCAGATATGTCTCCAACATCTTGTTTACTGCCTCCGACTGCCCGTCCGTTTGTGAATGATAGGCTGTGGACAGTTGTAGCTTCACGTTCTGTAGCCTAAACATCTCTCGCCAAAACTTGCTTAAAAAAGAGGATCTATGTCCGTAATTATGCATTCAGGCATCCCATGCAATTTAAAGACATGATCCATGAATACCTGTGCCACCTCCTGTGCGGTATACGGATTTTTGATGGCAGTAAAGTGCGCGTATTTGTTGAACCTGTCCACCATAACAAAGATAGCTAACCTCCCATAAGAAGGTGGTAATCCTTCAATAAAGTCCATGGTGACTTCCTTCCAACATCCGTTCGACACCTGTAAGGTTTGAAGTAGACCTGGATACGCCGCGTGGTCATATTAGCTCCTTTGGCAAATCACACAATTTTTCACATGATTCCTCACATCCCTGGCTATTTGCTTCCAATGAAACAAGTTCTATATCCTTTTGATCGTCGTCGTTACCCCTGAATGACCACCTTGCGGGCTGTCATGTGCCAAGATTATTATTTTCTTCCGGAGTTCCAGGTCACAACTCACCACTATTCTTCCTTTCCACTGGAGCATTCCCCCCTCCATTCATAATTTCCTGTCGGTTTGTCTATGGTTTCTAGTCTCCTGATGAGGTCTTTTATGGTCTTGTCTTTTTCCCATCCTTCCTTAATTTTTTCCAACATGGTTGCTTGTATCTGGGAGACTGCCATTGTGAGCAACTGGGAGCTTGAAACTCTAGATAATGCATCCGCCGCCGTGTTCTCCTTGCCACTTCTGTAAGTCACCTCGAAGTCATATCCTATAAGCTTCGGGAGCCAATTTTGTTGGAAAGGCGTAGAAATACTTTGCTCCAAGAGGTGTTTTAAACTCTTGTGATCCGTCTGCACCCGGAAGAACCTGTCATTCAAGTAATGATGCCGCTGCTTCACAGCCTTGATAATGGTGAGGAATTCCTTCTCGTATGTGGATAGCCCTTGATGTTTAGAGGCTAAAGCCTTGCTAAAATAGGCTATCAGACTATTTTCTTGTTGAAGGACTACCCTGATTCCTTTATCACATGCATTCGCTTCCACCACAAATAATTTCATGAAATTCGGGAGAGCTAAGACAAGTGTTGACGTTAATTTTTCTTTAAGTTGGTCGAAGGCTTCTTGCTGCCGCTCCTTCCATTCCCAACCCCTTGCTTCCTGTTTCTTCAGCATATCGTTAAGGGGCTTTGCTAGGATGCCATAATGCTGGATGAACCTTCTGTAATATCCTGTCAGCCCTAAGAATCCCCTGAGCTCCTTAAGTGTATATAGTCGTGGCCAATTTTGGATAGTCTCGATCTTCTTATCGTCGGTGGAAACTCCCTTCTCAAAGATTGAGTGCCCCAGGTAATCTATCTGTCGTGCCCCGAATATACATTTACTTCCACGCACGAATAATTGTTGTTGCTGCAAGACCTCTAACACCAGCCTGAGGTGCTCCAGGTGTTGTGAAAGATCTGTGCTGTGAATAAGCAAATCATCAAAGAAAACAAGTAAGAATTTCCGAAGGAAGGGTTTAAAAATTTCGTTCATGAGGCTTTGAAACGTTGAGGGGGCGTTTCTGAGGCCAAAAGGCATCACCAGGAACTTAAACTATCCTTCATAAGTTCGGAAGGCTGTCTTGTATATGTCTTCTTCCTTCATCCGGATCTAGTGATATCCAGATCATAGATCTAACTTTGAGTACCAACTGGACCCTTTCAATTCTTCCAGTAGTTCTTCTATCAAGGGAATGGGAAACTTGCTTTTGATTGTGTACTTGTTTAATTCCCGGTAATCTATGCACATCCTCCAGGAATTGTCTTTCTTCCTTACTAGAATTACCGGCGATGCATATGGGCTGACACTTTTCCTTATGAAACCTTGCTTCGACATCTCTTGCACCTCCTTTTCAATGACATCCTTCTATTCTCCCGAGTAGCGGTAAGGTCTTATGTTGATGGTTTCTACTCCTAGCTTTAGATGTATTGCATGGTCGCAAGCTCTTCGTGGCGGCAATCCCTTCGGCACTAAAAAGATTTTTCCATACTCTGCTATCAGTCCCTCTAGCTCGTCTCTAGTCTGAGTGTCTTCGCTAATTTCTAGATGTTGCATTTGGATCTCAATCGGGTCTGTCAAGCGCAGCATGAATAACCACCTCGGTTTGAATCTTTGATCAACTTGTGGAAGCTTTTGCCAGAGACTTCTCTAGGTGGTGCCTCAAGTTGTCTGGATTATTTCACGACCTTGCCCTGCCATTGGAACTTCATGGTACGCCTCTTAAAGTTGCACAACACGTCGTCTAACGTTGCCAGCCACTGTACTCCCAACACCATGTCGCACCCTCCTAGCTTAATAATTAACTCTTCAGTTGTGAAACATGCTCCTTGCATTTTCCACGTAAAGTTCCTACACACATGCTTGCATTCCAATTTTAACCCTCCTCCTACAGTAGTGCTTATAGGGTTGATATCACTTACCTCCATTGTTATCTTCCGGGTTACCTTTTCGTCCAAAAAATTGTGGGTACTCCCACTGTCCACCAGTTGCAGGCTTGGCCACTGTATATTCTGACAGTGGTAATGCCGGGGGCAGTGGTAGTGTTTGTGGTGGAGGAGGTGGTGGAGGCTGTGGTGGTGGAGGTGGAGGATGATTTGGCCTCTGATTCTTGTTCCTTAATGTCTTTTAGTCTTGTTGTTCGTTAACCGTTTACAGGTTTTTCAGTTTTTGCAGTTGGAGATGAAGTTATGTAGATATTTTGACGGGTGATTACAGATTAGGCCTTGTTAATTATATAATTTTGATTTTTATTAAAAAATCATATTTTATTTTGACAGGGTGCTTAGGCCTCGTTAATTATATAATTTATATTTTTATTGGTAAATGCATAATGTAAATGTAATGTTATTACATTACAATTTGAATTCTAACTTGAGTATTTTAATGTTTTCATCAACTTGTAAGTAAATGAAAAAAAGAAAAGTTAGTCTGATCAATTCTTATTCTTAAAAATATTGAAATGAATATTCCAGTCAATAATAGAAATATGAAATTAAATTGTGAATGCTAAATTTAAAACAAAAATAAAAATTTAGATGTTTAGTTTGTTAAATAGAATTTAATTTTATTGCGTGTACAACCCTATTTTGAGACTTTGGGTCATCGTAAGCACCTTTATGATTCGTGGGGATGAGAAATAAGTAAAAAAAAAATATAAATAAAGCTTTTCTGTGGGGAGATACAACCTTGTAAGGTGTTACACACCTATGTCCTTAACCTACATAGTTGTGTATATGATTAACCATATAAGCACACACGACCGTGTAGAGTGACATACGCTTGTGTTTTCACTTAAACGGTCATATGAATCAACCATATAAGTCTGTAAACTGTGTCATTAAGGATGTGAAGAGAGAAGACATACACAATCGTGTACTCCCGTGTTCATGACATATACAACCATGTATCAGGGCCGTGTATTTTTTTGCAATCGTGAACATCTACTAGTGAGGTGATGCTGAAGAGATATAGTCACTTACATGGTCATGTATGTGATCGTGTATAATATAGAAAACCCTATTTCATGACATAAAAGAGAAAAATAAGTAGGTTTTGTAATAGAGTATAGTCATAACACCCAAAAGTGAGGAAAAACACATAGATGATAAGTTGTGTTACGTTCTCATCTTTTTTTTATTCATTGTTCTTGGAATTAGTTTGAAAGTTTGCTGATTGTTATATTCAACTTTGATTTTCATCATGAAACTTTGTAAAACAACATGTTGTTAAGAGTTGGAACATCAATCTTTGTAAATTCTTGTTTAAGTTTGATAGATTTATTTATAAGTTTGGCGGCCTATATTTTTTCCTCTACACGTCAATCTTAGTATTTGTTTCATCGTTAAATTTCTAATTCTCGTACTAATTTGCTAGATGAAGTTGAACTGTATTTTTACTGTTAATATTTGGTTTATTTTTTAAAGAGTTGTGTTATTATTGTTCTACCAAATGGTATTAAAGATATAAACAACTTTATAGTTTGGTCGACATCATCAACTCCCCGTGTTAGAAGATCTTTTGTATTACAAGGACCTCTTTCATTAATGTTTTTTCAAAATTTAAAAAGATGTTAAACAAGCAAAAAACTTTAATTATGATTAGAAAATTTGTTGATATTAGCATATTTAACTATATGTATCATTTTATGCTGAAATAAAGGTTGCTCTTAACAATACCTCTTTAATTGGAAGACTAGTGATATCTTTAATAAAATTTAATAAAATAATATATTCTTAGTTGATTAAAAATTAATGCTAACTTCATGCCTGATGATATTTCATCTCTCTTTCGACAAGATTACATGCGTACAGACAACTTGGTACCATTTGGAAGGGGACAAAATGACTGACCAGTAAACTTGATGCACTCATTACTTGGCAATTGGATGTTGGGCTCTTGGAATCTTAACGTGATGACCAACTTTGATTTTGGAAAATGCTTGATACAAGCTAACTTATGGTGAGACCAATTCAAGTCAACGGGGACAACGTGGCTTCAGCTGAAAACTTCATAAATACTCAAAATATGTACAGATCTTCGTATTAAAAATGATCTTTTTCATTTAATATGTATCTCATTTGATTTTATTTTGTGCATCTTATTTATCTTACATATCTTATTTATTATTATTATCAGATACCAATATATATATATATATATATATAAATACCTGTAAAAGCTATTCAGCAAATACACAATCAATACAGTACAATTGCATTTCAATTGCTTCCTTCTTCTATTCTTTCATTATGCTTTTGTGATTGTTATATAACTTAAGAGAGAAAGAGGCGTTGAAGCTTTGGCCAAGCTCTTTCATTTGCTTTCATGGGTTGCTTTGGTAGGAGTTGGCACAGAAAGAAGCCAAATAAACATCGGCAAGCTGCAGGCAACTACTATTCACATAACGGAGTGTATGTCCGTGGAGACCGCCGAGCTAGAGATGGAGGGTTGGTCGTTCTGACGGCTGCAGGTGCTGCTACGGTGGCCGCTGGTGGTTATTCTGACAGTGGTAATGTCCCTGGCGGTGGCAGTGGGTGCGGTGGAGGCTGTGGTGGTGGTGGTGGTGGAGGAGGAGGAGGCTGTGGTGGTGGTGGAGGCTGTGGTGGATGATTTGCCCTTTGAGATTCTTGTTCGTGAATGTCTTTGTTAATTATATCATTTCTATTTTTATTGGTAAACTCATATTGTAAACATAATGCAATAACAATATAATTTGAATTTTTGTTAATTATATAATTTCTATTTTTATTGGTAAACTCATATTGTAAATATAATGTTATTACAATATAATTTGAATTTTAAGGTATTAAAGTTTAATTTTAACTTTTTAAAATAATTATTTAAGAAATAAAAGTGATAGTATTTTTCAAAAAAATTGTTGATAAACTCAACTGCCACATTTAAATTGTGTTATATTATTTTAACATCTAAAACATTAAAACTGAATTTGAATGCTCAAAAATATTAAAATTGAAATTATATTAAGATGAAAATCTTGAAATTAAAATTAAAAATTTAACTGCATACATGTAATTACAAAGATATACTTAAATTGAATAGGTAAAACAAAATGAAAACTCTAAAATTGAAAAAAAACATCAATTCATTAATAATAAAATGATTTTATTTTATTAGTGAATGAGCGAGATTAAGCAAAAAAGTGATGAAGAGTAAGTTAACAAAATGACATGAAATAAAATAAAAAGTGTAAAATTGAAAATACTGATACAATTTTAATAACAAAAGAAAATGATTTTATTTTATTACATAGGCAAAATAAAATGAATTATTGAAAATTTGAGTAAATTTCCGGCACTTGTGAGTAAAAGAAAAATCTATTCTTATTCTTTAGTAATTGAAAAAATTTTGTACGGTGTAAATAAGTGTAACAACAATAATTTCGTAAAAATTTCGCTAAAATGTAAGGTTTGAAGTAATCAAATAATACTCAGTTTTATTTCTAATTAGTGGAGAAATTATTTGAAAAGGTATAAATAAGTAGTGTAAGTATAACTATGATAATTATACATGATTTAGAGTAACAATATAAAAGCTTGTAATATGAAGTGTTGATACTTGTCTAGTAAACTCGTTGATGCTATTGTAGAAACAATATTTCTTAGCTTATGTCTCCTCAAATTTCTCCTTCCCACATTCCTTGGAGGCGTTTGTAAGAACTCTGAGTCTCATGAACTGCAAACTCTCTTCGGAGTAATCTTTGCTGAATCACTCAACACAAGCTCTCTTTAGCTTATCATATCATAATAAGCATTGTAGTGTAAATGTAATGGTTCTCAAGAAGACGTACCTGATGCATGTATGAAATGTTAATACGTAGAGGGGACCTTATTACGTACCCAGAATCCCATGAAAGGATTAAAAATGAAGGTAATGTGGAATACCTGGATTCGGTTCCATCTCTGATTTTGATGTCAATTCCGAGCTCCAAACACCTCTGAATCTCCCAGGTCCTTTAGCGGAAAGTGCTCACCGACTCACGGGCAATGCCTTTCTACAGTTTCCTCAAGTTTCGAGCTTCCTTAACGAGTTAGGAACCTTATGCTCGTGAACAGCTTCTGAGTAGCTGCAGGAGACCTTACCTTTATATGGCTTCCATATCGGGCTTCCCCATCACAAGACCGATATGGATGCGATCCAAACTAATCGGAACTTATTTTCCACCCGAACTTCAATTCATTGATTTAGATCATTTATTGGGTCATTTTAATATCTTTAGCTAGATCAAATGACGTAACTTAACCATTAATTTATTTAAAACCAAAATTGCAATCAATATTAGTCCAACTTTATGAAACATTGACAAAATTGCCCCTAAGGACAAAAATGTCTTACAATCTCCCCTTTGGACTATCATTAATTGCAGTAAACTTTAGTTTAAAAACAACTTTAAAACTTGGTTAAGTCATGCTACTGTATAGTCGACTAAGTTTTGAAAACAAAACATTTGATCCAAAGATACGAAAGTCCATCATTCTATCCTGTAAGGCTTTCGGTACCGAAAAGCATCAAATACATGTGTCCTATTTGACACAGATCCAATACAATCATGAATACCTTATACCTCACTAACACGAATGGGAAAATGGAGTGTGGCAAACTACGATGATACCTTTATGATCTAAATTGTATCATCTTCGTTTGTAGATCTCTCGATTTCTCCAGCTTTATGCTAAACTGCATTAGAGAAATTATGTTTTCTCTCACCAAATGCTAAACAGCATTAGAGAAAACCTTTATGCTCTCCAACTGAATGCGAAACTGCATTAGAGAAAACCTTTATGGGATGAAAAACTTATATCCTCCTATGTCATGTCAAACTTTATAGCTAGCTGTATTAAACTATACGCGTCTAAATGACATAGGCACAAGGTCAATCTATATATGCCCAGTGACCTTCAAATGCTTCAGATTGACACAAATCTTAAGACTTTCATACGTACTATGACAATGTATGATAACACTTAATACTGAGGCTACATGATGATCATCTTTATCAGTAACCATCATACTACCATAATACTTTAAAATTGTACAAATGTACATGGAGCAAACATAACGATCCCCTAACTGGCAGTGTCTAATGACATCAATACACCCATACCGTATACTTCTATTACAAACACAAGTGGGTGAAGCTCTTTAGTTAAAGGATCGACTCACAATTCCTTAGGGCTATAAATTCTATAACCCTTAGATTCAGCACTATAACCCATCATCACTCCTTTCATTTTCTTCTCATCTAGTTTTGTCCTTTTTGCTTCAGGAATGTGCATGCTACACATCCAAACACCCTGAGATGACTCACCTTTGGTTTAACTCCAAACCAAACTTCAAATGGTATTTGCTCCTTCAAAGCTCGAGTTTTCATTCTGTTTTGTAAAGATACAACAGTAAAACATGCCTCAGGCCAAAATCTTCTAGGCACTTGCATTCCAAACATCATAGCCTTTTCCATTTCCACAATTGTTATGTTTTTCCTATCTGATACTCCATTTTGTTGTGGTGTGTAAGCAACTGAATATTGATGAAAGATGCCTTCCCTTTCAAGGTAATTTTTAAGCTCATTCGATGCATACTCTCCTCTTCTATCACTTCTCGCACACCTCACCTTTTTCCCACATTGGCTTTCATCTTCTGCCCTTCACACTTTAAACATGACAAACACTTGATCTTTACTCTTCATGAAATAGATCCAAGTATATCTTGAAACATCATCAATAAATTCAACATAGTATCTACTTCCTCCAGCTGATGATGTATTCATTAGCCCACAAACATCAATGTGCACCAATTGTAACTTTTCTGTGCCCCTCCAATCACTTGTAGGAAAAGGTAAAACATGACTCTTTCCCTTGGCACATGGTTCACATACATTCTTCAGCTTACTACTCAACTGAGGCAATCCCATTATCAATTCCTTTTTGTACATTTCAATGATATAGTCAAGATTGCATGACCATACCTCTTGTGCCATAATTGAGTTAACTCAGTTACTGGAATTGCTGCAAAAGCTCCACTAACTTCTGTCATTCGTAGCTTAAAGACCTTGTTCACCATTGTTACCTTATAAACTAACTCTCCTTGTGCATTAAAGATTCTGCACATGTTGTCTTCGAAATGCACTTTGTAGTTTTTCTTTAAAAGTTGTCCAACACTGATCAAGTTTTGATCTAACTCAGGAATGTAATACACTTCTTCAAGTATGGTACTTCCTGCCTTGGTAATCAACTCCACATTTTCCTTCCAAGTGACTGGTATTATTTCTCCATTACCGATCTTCACCACAGTATTCAAATCAGTAGTTGTTTCAACAAAAGCCTCCTTTTTCTTTGTCATGTGGTTAGAACAACCACTATTTATCAACCAATCTCCTCCTTTTTCATCATTTGCCTCAGCTGCACAAAACTTAACAATTGATGCTTGGTTTTTGGATTGATGATAAGTCTCCACTGCAAAGACACTTTCCTCAGTGATTGGCTTTTCAGATGGTTTTGCTGTTTGTGAAATTCTTGATTGAATATTGGAGTTAAGCTATGGGTTGAGCTAGGAGTTTAGACAAATTTCTGAAGAAGGTTGAGTTGAAGTATGATCAACAGGACAAGTGTTTTGTGGCAATTGGATTGGTGCTTGGGTTTGCATCAGTTGGTAATGTGTCTTTTGTGAGTAATTGGGCTATGACATATATGAATGACTCATTTGTGGTTGAATAGGTTGATGATGAGTCATTTGAGGTTGGTGTGGATAATGTTGTGGAATTTGTGATTTTCCAGAGTTGGTAACATAGTTTGCTTGATACATTTGGGGTTTAGGAAGGTTTTGATAAGGCTTGGTCTGAGTTGGTAATCGATTAGAGGAAGTGTTTTGTCTTATGAAGGGATGTATTGGTGGGGGTTTTCCATAGATAGGACTTTGTGGATTCTGTTGTTCTGACATCTACCTCTCATAGCATACTCTCTTTGAGTGTCCCCTCTTCCTACAATGAATTCAATCAACATTTTCATTCCAAAAACACTCCTTAGCTGCATGATTGGTTTTTCCACAGAATCTGCAAATTGGAAGCATGCCCCGTCTTGATGTTCTTGTTCCACTTTCCATTTGATTTGCATTGTTTCCAGAGAATTGGTTAATGTTTTGAAGGTTCGGGTAAAGCATTGGTGAAGGATATTGTGTTTGAGGACAAATTCGAGACTGTTGGTATTGCATTTGGTGTTTGTAGGAGTGGTACTGTGGACAAGTCAATGTTTGGAATTGATTTTGGATGTTTTGAGGGAGGGTTTGTGATAGATGATGGGTCTGTGTTTGCATCAAACTTGGTTCAGGAAGGTTTTGGCTCAAATTTCTTGATTGGGTTTGGAAAGGTGGATTTTTTGGAACTTTGAAGCGTTCTGCTTTCAGTGCATATTCCTCACCTTCTCTTCTCACTCCATGCCTCTCCTCATGCATTTTCAAGACATTAAAAACTTGCTCTAATGTAACAGAATCAAGGTCATTACTGAATTGCCATTAAATAGGAGATATGCTAGCTTTAAATCTTAAAGGCAATCTACTTAAAAAAAATTTCAACTAACCTCTTTGAACTTGTGTTTTCGCCAAATTCCTTCAGTTGTTGTACCAATCCCATAAATCTTATTGTTTTTGTAGCAACTACACTTTCTTCATCCTTCAATGAAAATTTTTCAAAACTTCTCACAATAGCTTGTTTCTTCAGTCTCAACGATTAGACAGACCCTACATATTCTAACTTCAATGTATCCCACATCTTCTTTGAGCTCTTGCATCCAGCATGTCTCAGCAATATGGTTTCACTCACCATTGATCTCAAGAAAATGAGTGCTTTGAAGTCTTTGTCTCTATCCTGTCTCAACCTTAGTTCTTGTTGTTCTATTAAGTCTATTATTCCCTCAAGTTCAGCTGTTTCTTCATTCACTACATCCCAGGATTCACATATCTTGAGGCAATCTTCAACTCTAAGAGACCACGCCTTATAGTTCTCACCAGTTAGAACTGGTATATTCGCCTGAATGCTTTGCAAACTCATCTCCGGAATACTTGTAACTGCCATGTTTTGATTCAGTCTAGGTTATGTGAACCGTGGAGCTCTGATACCACTCTTGAAGATGCCCTCTCGAGGATTAAAGATTGCACCTTCTCTACACTACCTGGTGGACAGAGGACTGGTTAAAGACTTTCTTCGAACACCCTCTGCACTGTTCACTTATTCTTACAAGATTTCCAAGAAAATGGGAATTTCAGCTACTGGAGTTCCTCGATTTTGATTACCATTTCATTGCACGCAAAATGTAATTGGCACTCACTCACAGGGTTGAAGTGTTTTGTAATTGACTGGTGTATTTGTATAAAAGGATTGTCACTCACAATGGAATCCGAAACCAACTTCTGGTTTTTCAGAACAATACTTAAATTTTGCTATGAAACTACTTCAGCTATTCAACTTCTAAAATTAGCTTCTGAAAGAAACCAAAGGAACACACAACAAGGATTGAAAATTGAACTTTGTATTGATGTTTTCTATTCTCTCTTACAGACTTGTAAAATAAGATTGAAGATGAGCTTTATATTAGCTCTAAAGCTTTTTGATACAACTTTGAAAAAAACTAAAAGATAAAAACATAATCTGAAGAGTAAAGACTAGCCTAGTACTATCATTTCCTCATTTGGCAAGACACAAAAGTGACCAAATTGTTTATTGCATAACAGAACCTGACTTCTCCAACAGCTAACAAAATCAAAACTCCAGGAGACAAAATCCTGACATTGCAAATTCTGTTAGCAGCAGAGAAAACGAAATGTGTGATTTACCAGCCACACATACTTTGATTAACTCTAGTAATTTGTGATTATACTGATTAATCTGACTTGAATCTTATTTCAGGATTTTCCTTACTTGCTATTTTTTTCTACTCTGCATTTCTTCTTTTATTTTGTTCTTCTTCATTCTGCACATTCTGAATTCTTCACAGCTACTTCTTTCTTCTTTTCATCTTCCTCTCTACACTGAGTTTCATCCATCAGAACTTGGATTTCATTCCTTCGGCCCATGCAACCTTAAATTATGCCAAGTATCATCATTTTCAGCTTCCATTTGCACCTGAAGTCCCTCAGCTTACCTTTCAGCCTTCTTTTCTTCCTAATCTTCACTGACATTGCTAACTCCTCCACCATCGTCAATATTTCAGGCTGCACAAGACAATTCAATTCAACACACTGGTCCTGAAAATTTATGCAACAGAAAATTCCTGACCTTCGACATTATTTTCTGCCAAAGAGAGTTTCCTAAACTCCATCATATCAGAGTTAGCAAGGAAATCTTTCAGAAACCAACTTCATTAGAGATGAAACTGAAACTTGTGGACGGCTAAAACAAATACCATAGCTTAGATGTGATGAACATCTCGCTGCGCTTGACCACTCCATTGGAGAATAATTCCTTCAATGTTACTCCTATCTGCATCGTTTCAGAATATGATGATGACCTTATAATTTCTTATAATACGTTCTAAATCAAAAGGACAACGAAAGGCACAAAGAAAAACACCTCTTTTTCATTAGCAAAGTCGATACGTCTATAACCCGCCTACATTAAAACCCAAATTCAACATTGTTATCAAACTTGCTTGGAATTTCAGGGGAAGTTACTGTTAGAATTTAGAACTAGAAACAAAATAAAAATAGAATAGAAAAGAGGTAATGTAAAAAGCAATTTATTGATATGGTGTGGTTTATATTGACGTTGGAAGCCTAAATATATAGGCAATAAAAGGTAAAATTAATCAAACAAATCAAAAAATTAAAAATTTAAATTTTGATAGATAACAACTTTATTTTATCAGATAAATTTTTTCTTTTAACAAAATAATAGATCTTATCTTTACTATTCTATCTTAGTACTTGGTGAAGAATTTCCCACTCCAAATGTTGCAGACAAGCTTCTTGTGACGCTTCCTAAAAAGTACGAGTCAAAATTTTCATCATTTGAAATGACTAAAGATCTATCAAATATAACCTATGCAGAGTTACTAAACGCTCTTCAAGTTGTGGGCCAAAGAAGAATAATGAGTGATGGAGAAAGTGAGGATAAAGTTGAAGGAGCATATATGGTCCAGAATTTCTCTTCAAAGGGTAAGAGTCAAATTTTTCAATGTACAAATTGTAAAAAGCCCGGCCATAAAGAAAAGAATTATTGGAATAAAGGAAAACCGTCGTGCTTCAAGTGCAAGAGGTTTGAGCATTTATAAATATTATGGATGACCAGTCGTAATAATTAAGGAACAGTGCAGAAAATAAACTAACACGCAAATTTACAAGGTTCACCAAAATATGGTTACGTCCACGGGCAGCTAGGGTCTCTTTATTCACTATGAATGTTTTTTTTATACAATGATACGCTAGGAGAATATAATACAAAAAGCATAACGATATTTCGTCTGATGTAAAGTTCAGAATATTTTATCAGGCTCCATATCTTAACAATAAAAAAACAACAGATTTCAAAATGAAGAAAAAACAAATATGACATTAAGTGCCACAAGAATAAATTCTTTTTAGAGTAGTAACCGAGAAGTGCACCAAAATTAATCTAGAGAGAAATGCTCTATTGTGAAGATTGGAGAGAGTACTTCAAAAAAAAAAAAAAGAATTGAGGAGAGATATGCTTTAACTATTGAAAGGTGATGGGAAGTACACCATCAAATTCAAGAATTCTTACAAATTTTTGACTCATACCTTTCAGGAAGTTTCACAAAAAACTTGTCTACAATTCTCTGAGTAGGAAATTATTCACCAAGTACTAAGATAGAGTAGTAAATATAAGAGTTGTTATTTTTTAAAAGATAAAATTTTATCTATTAAGATAAATTTGTTATCTATTAAGATTTAAATTTTTAAATTTTTGATTTGTTTGGTTAATCTTTTTCCTTTCATTTCATTGCCTATATATTTAAGCTTTTAACGTCAAAGTAAAACACATTATATCAATAATTAGCTTTCTGCATTATCTCTTTTCTACTCTACTCTATTTTAGTTAGCTTCGGTTCTAAAATCCAACAGTGATGAGGCTTGATTGTACAGAAAGAACCTTGACAACAGTTTTGACAGCTTCACCTACGACACCAGGTGGAGCTTTCCATGTTCCAAGGGCAACCGTAGGTATCTTGGCGCCGGTGTTGAGATCGAATTATAAAGGTCCATGTTTGTGTTTGTCTTCATTCATCATCTTCTACAACTGCTTAAAATGGTAGAATCAGTCGCGCAGCCTTTGTTTTCTGATTCCCCTCAAGATCAAACCAGTCACGTACAACAGGTTCAGCTTCTAAGACACCCTAAACAAAATAAAATATCCCGTAAAAGATTGTCTCGTAATTCAGCATCTTGTCTAGTCTAAATCATAATACATACGTAGTTTTAATTCACAATTAGCTCACAGCAAAATTCTGTGTCCTAGACAACTTTTAATAAATCTCATGATGACAATGAACTGATTTATAGGGTTAAATTTGGATATTGTTAGTGGGTCAGTTTATGGATTAAATCAGGTTCATATAAGTTTAATTTTTTAAAGCAAAATAATAACTTTTTATTCAAAAGAATTAGGCTCAGATAAGTCCAAACTTAATAATTCAAGCTTGAACTCAATTAAAAAAATTACGTTATACATTTAATTTTTAAAAAATTATTTTAAAAAAATTAATGAGATCCCTACTCATCATCCTCACGAGATATTCTCTTCAAAGGCCTTGTGCAAACTAAGATAAGACATACACATCAAGAAATATTTTCAATTGCTATTTGATTAGTACATATTAATAGATGATAAATCTGACTTAGTCTCTACTAGTTGTAACAACCCTCTAGATCAGCTTTGTTCGTTCCAGATATTGTGTAGAATCAGTTAGAATTCACTTGTATTTAATAGTTATACTTGTACACAACAATTGTAACACTTTCGATACTCAATTCATTATAACCTCTTATGGTATCAGAGCATATTGCTTAACGGCAGATCCATCCTTACTCCAAATTCTTATCCCAATAACTCCAGCAGCTGCCGATTATCACCATGACAAATACTGATGCTTTCTCATCCACTACAAATCCTGCAAACACCATATCAATGACAAACTCAACCACGACTCTTGTGGTTTTGACTCCGACTTCTGTTAAATTGAACGGATCAAATTATTCAGTTTGGAGAATACAGATGTCTACCCTTCTAATTGGCTACGGTTTACAAGGATACACAGATGGCTCATTCTCGTGTCCACGGGTCACAAACCTGAATTCCGAACACTGGATCCGTCAAGATCAATTAATCATTCATGCCCTTACTGCCTCAGTGTCAGAGACGCAACTAACTCTACTGTCCTCGGTTAAATCATCAAAAGAAGTTTGGGATATTCTTCAAAGGGCTTATGCTGGCAAATCGACAACTCGGATCCTCTCGTTAAAGGATCGAATGTTGAATCTTGGAAAAGGATCACAACCTGTTGCTTCTTATTTAATGAAGCTTAAGGAAATTTCGGATGAATTATCAATCATCGACAATCCACTTGAAGATGTAGATATGGTTATTCACTGCCTTAATGGTCTTGGACCATAATATAAAGAGATTATGGCAGCAATCCGTGCTAGAGACTCCTTGATTTTATTTAATGACCTGCACCAAAAATTAACAGATCATGAAACATATTTGTTAAGGTCTTCAGGAGTCAATAATACTGCTATTTCTACTGCACTAGTCGCAAATTGGGAGACTTGGAATTCCCATCATAATACTAACAGGAAATCACATGGACACACTCTAGGGCCTATGCAGCAACTGACGGCTCTCATATCTCTTCTTCTATTATTTGTCAGTACTGTTACAAACCCGTACATACCGCCAAGTGTTGTTATAAAATTCATGGTCGACTACGTAATAGACAGCCTGCGGCTAATTATACTCAAACAAATCAATCGACCGATTCTGACATGTGGATTGTGGATTCTGGAGCCTCTCATCATATCACTAATGATTTGCATAATCTTTCACTTGCGACTCCATATGATGGTTCAGATTAGCTGGTAGTAGGTAATGGTTCGGGTCTTTCCATTGCTAACGCTGGTACATCAACACTCTCCACTTGTACAAAACCGTTATCTTTGACGAATATTCTTCGCGTTCCGTCTCTTAAGACTAACCCCCTATCTGTTAAGCACCTATGCAACAATAATAATGTATCTATTGAATTTTTTGATACCTACTTTCAGGTGAAGGATGCATCAACGAGGGCGGTTCTTTTGCAGGGCAATAGTATGGACTATCTGTATTACATACACTTCACCAGGCCATCTCCTATTGCCAATGTCGCTGTTCACCAATCTTCTCCAAACTGGCATCACATCTTGGGTCATCCGTCATTTCCTATTTTACAGCATTTAAATAAATTGCTTGAGCTTCATATTGATTTGTCTTCATTGAGTCCTTGTTTTTCCTGTGCATGTGCTAAGAGTCACAAACTATCATTCTCAAATAAACATCTTCGTAGTTGTTGTCCGCTTGAGTTGATTTGTACTGATGTTTTGGGCCCCACTCCTATATGTTATTTAGTTGGCTTTCGCTATTACGTAGTATTTGTTGATCATTTTACCAAATATGTTTGGATATATCCACTTCGTAATAAATCAAATGTCTCTACCCTTTTTCCTCAATTTAAATCCTTAGCTGAAAATTACTTTCACACTCGTATAGCCACTCTTTACAATGACAATGGAGGTGAATATGTCACTCTTCAATCATTCTTATGACAACATGGTATTACACACTTCACCACACCGCCACACACCCCGGAATTGAATGGCATAGCCGAGCAATGTCATCATGATATTGTTGAAACCGATCATGCCCTTCTTCAACACGCTAAACTTCCCTCCACATTTTGGTTTCATGCTTTTCAAACTTCCGTTTATCTTATTAATCGACTATCCACACCACTTCTCAAAATGCAATCTCCATATGAGGTACTCCACAAGTCATCACCTAATTATCATCACTTACATGCCTTCGGATGCTTATGTTTTCCATGGTTGAGACCATATCCCATAATAAACTAGAACCCAGGTCTATCCCGTGCATCTTTGTTGGCTATGCTAATTCGCAATGTGCCTATCTTTGTTATGACCCACTTACCAAAAGAACTTACACTTCACGTCATGTTACATTTTATGACAACTCCTTTCCATATAAAAATCTTACCCAACCTCAATCCTCGCCTTATGTCCCTTCACCAAACTCATCGTCCATCATCCCAATGGTTTCTCAATATCCATCTTTGGTTGTGAAACATACATCACCTGCTATAGTTAACAATCACTTGACCATGGCTAAGTCAGACCAACATCAATCGGTCCCTGTTATGGATCTGCAGATACCTATCGCTACTGCAATCAAATCGTCTACTGTTGTTGCTCCTTCATTGAACCCGCCCTTCCCTACTGCCATTGACAGACTTGCCACACAGCTACCCGCAACATCCAACACCCATCCGATGCAAACACGGGCTAAGAATAAAATCTTTAAACCGAAAAAGATGTATCAGGTTAGCAAACATCCTTTACTTGTGTTTCGCAAGCTATGAAGGTGTAATGAATGTAGATTTAAGAGAAAATTTAATGGAACGGTAATTGCACTCAACTCTGCCTTTGTATTACTGCGTAT
>JANTNU010000004.1:31734361-31757802 GCA_024752395.1 Erythroxylum havanense | reverse complement strand
TCCATGGTTAAGACCATATACTCATAATAAATTAGAACCCAGGTCTACCCCATGCATCTTTGTTGGTTATGCTAATTCACAATATGCCTATCTTTGTTATGATCCACGTACCAAAAGAACTTACATTTCCCGTCATGTTACGTTTTATGACAACTCATTTCCATACGAAAATTTTACCCAACCTCAAACCTCACCTCATATCCCTTCACCAAACTCATCGTCCATCATCCTAATGGTTTCACAGTATCCATCTTTGGTTGTGCAACATACGTCACCTACTACAGTTAACAATCCCTTGCCCATGGCTTAGTCGGACCAGCATCAATCGGTCCCTGTTACAGATCTGCAGATACCTGTTGCTACTGCACCTAACCCATCTCCTGTTGTTGCTCCTTCATCGAACCTGCCCATCCCTACTGCCATTGACAGACCTACCACACAGCTCCCTACAACATCGAACACCCATCCGATGCAAACACAGGCCAAGAATAACATCTTTAAACCTAAAAAGATGTATCAGGTTAGCAAACATCCTTTAACATCTACTCTTGAACCATCTTGTGTTTCGCAGGCTATGAAGAATCCTTTATGGCGGGCTTCTATGACTGATGAATTTAATGCAGTTGTCAATAACCATACTTGGGATTTGGTTCTAGCTCCGCCAAATGTTAACATTATGGGCAATAAGTGGTTATTTCGAATAAAACGACATCCGGATGGCTCTGTTGCGAGATACGAATCTCGCTTAGTTGCAAAGGGATTTACTCAAACATATGGCCTTGATTATCATGAGACTTTTGCCCCAGTTATAAAGCCACAAACTGTGCAGATCATTCTCACAATTGTATTGGCCCATGGTTGGTCTCTTCATCAGATGGATGTGAACAACGCATTCTTACAAGGGGAACTGACTGAGGAAGTTTATATGCATCAACCACCTGGTTTTGTACATCCTGATCACCCGACTCATGTTTGCAGATTACATAAGGCTATCTATGGCCTTCGTCAAGCTCCACGGGCATGGTATGATTCTTTGAAACGTTTTATTTTGTCCTTTGGGTTTCACAATTGCCTCAGTGATTCTTCTCTTTTTATATACCACAAAGACGGTATTGTTGCATACTTCGTTGTATACGTGGATGACTTATTATTAACGAGAAGTTCTCTTGAGTTTTTGACAAAGTTTATTACGACTTTATCTGAAGCCTTTTCTCTGAAGCATATGGGTTTTCCTAGTTACTTTTTGGGCATTGAGTTTATTCTTACATCCACGGGCTTATTCATATCTCAGCACAAATATATGAGACATTTTGGATCGCTTTGGTATGACTGAAGCTAAACCAGTCTCCACACCGTTGTGTACTTCTACATCACTTTGCCTGGATGATGGAACAACACTTGCCGATGTATCCCTTTACAAACAGATGATTGCCTCTCTTCAGTATGTGGTTCATACGCGTCCGGATGTCGCCTTCTCGATAAACAAACTTGCCCAATTCATGCATCCTCCGAATGTCACCCACTTTCAACAGGTCAAACGGATTTATCGCTATCTAAAAGGTACGATTAACTTTAGTTTGCAATTACACAGGCCATCACAACTGGCTCTTTAGGTTTTTGGTGATATTCCATTGCCGCTTCATGCTTATAGTGATGCTGATTGGGCTGGCAATCACGATAATAAAACATCTACGTCTGACTATATTGTCTTTTTTGGTGGCAATCCTATGTCTTGGCATTCAAAAAGACAACGACCGATTGCCCGTTCGTCTATTGAAGTTGAATATCGCTCCGTTGCAACCACTGCTGCTGAATTTAATAGTTATACTTGTACACAACAATTGTAACACTTTTGATATTCAATTCATTATAATCTCTTACATGTGATATTCGTATTATATTTTATTATTATTTTTAGCTAAAATTTTAAAAAATTATGAAAAATTATAAAACTAATAGTTTCTTATGAGAATTTTAATTTTAAGTTTTTAAAAAGAATTCTTAAATTACATGAAAAAAATTTGTCTTTTTCTTTCGCATTTGTCTAGCCCTACAAATTTTATATGTTTATATTTGGGCGTGTCAAGAATGTATTAGATGTGCTAAATTTCCTATCATCATTTAAAAATAAGAAAATGATGATTTATATATATATATAATCTTATAAGTTAATATTTTAAAGTTACAAGTGAAATATGTCTTCTATATTAATCATTCAAAACCTCTCAAACTCAGGAATGGTCCATCACTAGGAAAAATCACCGTACAATCACCTTTCCCAGCTGAATTGAAGAGAACTTAGCAAACTATGTCCGCAAGAAAGACCATATCCAAAAGGGCTACCTGAACAGGAGTTTTTAACAGTTTCTCTGCTTAGACTACAATTCCCAAAGACATCACCTAGTTCCAAAGGACGAATCAAGTTTATGTATAGGATTATGAATCCAGTACAGAGCAAGACGTGAGAGGAGTCTCGGACTGTGCCTAGGTTCCTAGGAAACAGGATACTTTTGCTTTGCTATTACTCGATAGTGAGCAGGAAATGAACACAATCACGCTAAAATCAAAACCAACAGATATGTAATCAACAGTCCTCCACATGAAACGTGGTGATTCTGGAAGTTACAGAAAGTTGACTAACAGATTTAGATGAATGCAAAGTTCAAACGTTCGGAAACTTTTCTAAAGACAGAAGAATGTAAATGTATGTAGTAATTTTTCACTACATCATCCATCCATTTTATACGAGGATCCACAAAGTCCAACTCGTCTCAGAGATCAAACCTCACCATCCCATAGTTCCTCAACATTCCTATACGGGCCAAAAGTCTCGTGGACGAACCCAGTCCCTCTCAGAAGTCTTGCCTGCAAAATCAGTATCAAGCTCGCCTCATGATGGGTTTCACAGAAATAGAAGACTTAAAAGTTTCAAATAATCTTATCCTTTAATGCCCCATTACGGAGTTAAATCAGAGGGTGAGTTCATTAGTTGGAAAATCTGGTTTGTTTGTTTCTCCAAGTAATGAAGCATACGTAACATAGCAATAGCAGTAGAGTACAGAAGCATAGCCAAAGGAGAAAGAAGTTGCGTGCCTGTTCAATTTTACAGAACTTGTCAAACAAGTCCACAGGAATAGACCATTCAAAGACATCAAAGTTTTCCTTAATCCTTGTTTCATTCGTACTCTTAGGGAGTACACTGTGACCCATTTGCAAGCCCCAGCGAAGAGCAATCTGTGCAGGAGTTTTGCCCAATTTCTCCGCAGCCATGTTTACTATAGGATTCTTCAGCACATCACCTTTGATCCATGACGTGCCTGGAGATCCCAGAGGCGAATATCCCTAGAAGTTCAAGGAACCAAAATTAACTAATCAATTAGATTTTCATTAGGGAGAAATGACTTCCCTAATCTAATAGTGTCGACTAGCAAGTTGAGGAGTAACCATAATTTTACACACTCACAGAAAGGTGAACTCCCTTAGCATTGCAGAAGGCATGTAGATTGGCCTGTTGCCACGAAGGATGACACTCCACTTGATTGACTGCTGGAGGAACCTTAGCCACTTCCAGCAAATCTGCGAGTTTCTTCTTAGAGAAATTGCTCACACCAATAGCACGAGTCTTCCCAGAGAAGTAGAGTTCTTCCAGTGCTCTCCATGTTCCAGGAATATCCGGGTTCTCAAAGTACTCAGGCTTGAAGCCAATTGATCCCTTCTTCATCTTTACTGGCCAGTGAATCTACAAAATCAAACTGAACTAAACTCAAATGCTAGCAAACCTTTAATTTACAATTTAGACATAAGCAAACGTGAAGATTAGGTCATTACTCTGCCTGTCTCGACAATGTCAACAAAAACATCTACAGGATCATCTAAAGGTGTCCTCTTAAAAATTTCTCCATTATTTTGTATTTGGTACATCAGAAAGTATTTACTACTTGCTCATCTCATACATCTACCCAGTTTTAACCCTGGGTAGTTGCAAAAGTATTTATGCCTCTGAAGCCGCCAACAGGGTTAAACACCTTATAGTTTTCCTGGTCAAGGCAGAGATCTCCCCCAAATAGATGAGAGCCAATACCAAGAATATGATGAACAACTAATTGAAGCGAGTCACAACACATACACAACATTAAATCAATATCCTGTCAGAAAAACACATACCAGGTACAGATCAATGTAATCAAGTTGCAAGTCTCTTAATGTTGCTTCCAATGCCACTGGTACATCTTCTGGTGCGTGGTCCTTGCACCTGATTGTATCAGTTTTGTCAGACATACCTTACATAACAACTCCACTTAATTGAACTAATGTTTACTACTAAAGACAAGAGCATAACTGACAATGATCCATCAGAGAAAAAGAGGGAAACAAGAAGAAAAACAAAGGTGATAAATAAGGAACAGACCAGAGCTTGGAGGTAACAAACAAATCTTCCCGCTTCACGACACCGTCGTCAAACAGATTCTTCAAAACCGCACCAATCTGCAGAAAACAATTTATCGTCCTGGATCAATTCCGTCAAGCTAAAACTAGGACTATGATGCAACTTCAAACGAAATCAAAACACAGCTAACTGATTTGACCTCTTTCTCGTTATCATAAGCACTCGCGCAATCAATGTGGCGGTATCCATTCTGAGTTAGACAATCATTTTTCTTAGTTAGAACAAGACAATCCATTCCAAAAGAGATTAACGACGGAGGTGAATAAAAAAAAAAGAGGGCCAGAAAAACAACCTTGATGGCCAGTTCCACGGCGGCACCAACGACTCCAGGCTCAGCCTGCCACGTGCCGAGCCCCACCGACGGCATCTTATCGCCAGTGCTAAGCTCAAAATATCGAATCTCGCCCTCCATTTTCCACTCAGCCCAAGCTCTCGCAGAGTCGAAATGAACCAGTAACACAAGGCCGTACTTTCACTACGTAACAATGCGCATAACGGTATGGCTTTTTTAGGGGAAAGATTTATGCCTTTTCCAAAAATGGTCAATGTAGTGATAATATTTACTATTTTACTCGACTCAGGGTTTGAAGCCAATTGGCAGTAGCATACAATGCCGCGTTTAAGAAATCTAGCGGATAATATTCCAACGGTTCAAGAACTTTTTACGTCGCTACAGCAGAAATGGTCCGGAGACGTCGGCGCACACTATACAAACTGATGTGACTTCTGCGTGTCGTTTTGAAGTGGATTGCAGATTTTGGAGGACTTCGTTGATTCGTCTTATTCAAGTGAAGAATGTGATTGGCGTGTTTTTATCACTTAATATATACATTATTTTTATCATATATAAATTTTTTATTTAATAAATTTAAAATATCATATTATTTGTGAGTAATCTCTCTATTAGATAAAAATAAGGCTACATATTATCGAATTTTGTAGCGGGTCTTCAATTAGGTATTGATTCCGATGATAATAAATGTAAAATACAAAATAATTATGCACTATTTCTTTATTCTTTTGTCAATGCTCCTTCCTTACTTAGCTCTTGTTGCTTCCCTAAAATGTAAAGTGCCAAAATTACAATATGTGACAATTACGTAAAGAAAACACCAATATTTATCCCGTCAATCACGTTAACTAAGAATTTAGAGTCATATTATTTTTAAAAAAATTGAAAAAAATTAAAATATTTTAATATCACTATTTAAAGTTAAAGTTATTATTATAAAATTAATTAAAGTTTAAAATTTTATAATTAACCATATATTTTTTTCAATAAATAGCCATATTTTCTTTGATTCATTGATAAAAATTAAAAAAATTAACTTTTATGAAAAATAGAGATGGCAATGCGTCAATCCATGAGCTATCCCCATCAATTTTTTTAAATATAAATTTCTTTAAATTAAAAGTATAAAATACTTTTTTAGTTAAATCTTACCCTGAGTTGCTCAAGACCTAATTTTTTTAGCAAAATGATGTTATTTTGTTCAAAAAAAATTAGACCTCGTGCTGGTATGAGCTTGGGCCTAGCTCATAAATTGACTCATTAAAAATACCTAAATTTAAGTTCATAGGTCGGTCCATAGGCCGATCCATTATCATCCCTAAGAGACATAATAAATTTAGGAGTCATCTTTTTCGTTGCATAGCTAGTACTTGGGATATTTTATTTCCTTTTACTAGTAAAGTTATAGGACATTGATTCCCACTTAAATAAACACAACCAATGCAATTCTTGAGATTAAAGCCATCTTACGCCAATTGTATATTAGGTTCCATGACCATGAAAGCTAACTCATCCCACAAGTGAAATCTCACCATCCCATAGTTCCTCAAGATGGGCCACAAGTCTCAGGGACGTACGCAGTCCCTTTTCCAAGTCTTGCCTGCAAACTTAGTCCCAGGCATGTGATAAACGACTTGAAAAGTTCCAAATAATTCCGACTTTTAGTGCCCCATTATCGAGTCAAAACAAGAAATGAGTTCATTGGTTGGAAAATTATGTTTTGGTTTTTCAAATAATGAAGCACAAATATCGTAGCGATAGTACAGAAGTAACCCCTCAAATCCTTGTCCCAACAACCCTGTCTCAATCTTGTCTCATTGCATCTTAGCCTTCCATTTATGTAGGATCCATATAAATAGAAGGCCAAGATGCAATAGGACAGGGTTGTTAGGACAGAGGATCACCCCAGAAGTAAAGCCAAAGGAGAAAGAAGGTGCTTGCCTGCTCAATTTCAGAGAAGTTGACAAACAAGTCCTCAGGAATAGACCATTCAAAGACATCAAAGTCTTTAATTTTTTGTTCACAATTCATCTGAAATTCAATTAAGGATTACTTTCATGAACATTTGTTTTATTCTTTAAATTGGAATATTTAACTATTTTATAAAGCGCTTCAAATTCTGAAAATATTATTCTTTAAACTTGAGCTCGTCATAAATTCCAGTCAAACATATTTTACCTATTGATTTCAAGTTGAGTCAGACTGAATCATACCCAACGTACTAAATTTAAATTTAGATTAAAGTTTACATCAAACAAGAACATTGAAAACTTTTAGCACCAATGCTTGGTGCTATGAACAATGTGGAAACAACTATTAAATATGGTACTAACTTAATCACTTGACACCTCAAATCTCACCGTCCCATAATTCCTCAATGCTCTTGTATGCGCCCAGAGTCTCGTGGACAAACGCAGTCCCCTTCAACAATCTTGCCTGCAGAATCAAACACAAAGCATCTGTCAGGAGCAGTTTCTTATGCTTAGAAGAAATCCAAAATACCAGATGCTAGAACAGGAACCTCAAGCTGACAATAACAATAACAATATCATAGTAATAGGAGAATGGAGTTGCTTGCCTGCTCAATTTCAGAAAACTTGGCAAACAAGTCCTCAGGAATAGACCATCCAAAGACATCAAAGTTTTCCTTAATCCTTGCTTCATTAGTACTCTTAGGAAGTACACTATGACCCATTTGCAAGCCCCAGCGAAGAGCAACCTGTGCAGGAGTTTTGCCCAATTTGTCTGCAACCATGTTTAGTATAGGATTCTTGAGTACATCACTTTTAAGCCATGTGGTACCAGGGGATCCCAAAGGTGAATATCCCTACAAGAGAACAAATCAAAATTAAATTAAGAACTACAATTTCTGTAAGAGTATGTTAGTACACTGGACAATCGGAAAATGTAACCAAAGATAATGCCAAACTTACAGAAAGGTGCACCCCATTAGATTGACAAAAGGCACGTAGCTTGGCTTGTTGCCATGAAGGATGGCACTCCACTTGATTAACTGCAGGAGGAATGCGTGCCACTTCCAGCAAATCTCCCATTTTCTTTGAAGAGAAGTTGCTAACGCCAATTGCCCTAGCCTTGCCAGAATCATATAGTGCTTCCATCACTCGCCATGTGCCCGGAGTATCTGGTAGCTCTAAGTTCTCAGGGGCAAATTCAACTGTTCCCTTCTTCCTCCTAAGTGGCCAGTGGATCTACGAGATCAAACTCAAATGTTAAACCATGTTTTCTATCAATTCATGGTTTTTCTGTATTTACAAGCTAGAACAAAAGCAGAGGTAATGTTGCCACAAGTCCAGCCTGCCTCAAACAATGGAAGGAATTGCTTCTAAAAATCATGCACAAATGCCTTTTTTGATGGAAATTCTTTCCAATTGCATGCTTAATTGTTCAGATTCAAACAGGGATCCGATCGGATAACAACATACAAGGTAAAGATCAATGTAATTAAGCTGCAGATCGCGCAAGGTTCCTTCCAAAGCTTCTGATACATCCTCAGGATAATTTTCATTGGACCTGTTTCAAATAGCTTTGTCTTAGACATGCATTACATTGCAACCACATTGGAATTGAATTAAGGAAGAGAGGAAGAAACCTAAGTTTGGACGTGATAAACAAGTCCTCTCGCTTCACCACTCCATCATCGAACAACTTCTTCAAAACCGCACCAATCTAAAACATCACTTGGTTAAATTATACACTTACTTTCAACCTTAGCTTACAAGATGTGAAGAGTTATACCTCCTTTTCGTTGTTATAGGCTTTTGCACAATCAATGTGTCGATACCCAATCTGCATAACAGAAGAAGCCGTTCTCAGTTCAGTTCAAGATACGAAACGCTCCGAGTAATGGTTAACCAAAAGGAAGTGGAAAAGAAAAAAGACCTTGACGGCGGCTTCTACAGCGGCGCCGACTACACCAGGCTCAGCCTGCCATGTGCCGAGTCCGACGGACGGCATCTTAGCTCCGGTGTTAAGTTCAAAGAACATAATCTCGTCCGCCATTTTTCACTCCCCTAACCGTTGAAGCGTGGAATCGAAGCACCAAAAGACTGAGGATTCAAAGCTATTGAAGTATATGGAAATTTGGCCGTCGTTGCATTTGTACGACTTGATTGTCCAGTTTCTGCATTTGGAATCATTTTAGTGACAAAAGAAAATATTATTTTTTATATTATTTTTTTATTACATAAAATTATTTATTATTTTTTGTTAAAATTTTTCATTCAATTATTTTATTTTTTAGTTACACCCAAAAGAAATATTAAAAAAAGTTGCGTAAATTATAATCTTCTGTAAACTCTCGCGAAGCAGGAGTCTTGATTTGTTTAGAAGGTACAAATTTCAATTCATTAAAATTTAATAATGTATTTTAAATATATTAAAACTTAATAATAGGATTGCTCTATTAGTCATATTAATAATAAACCTACTTTTAGATTAAAATACTTAATTTTTTTAAGTTTAGCCATTTAAATAAAACTTTTAAAAAAATGAATACTATTTTAAAAAATTTTGGTAATTAAAATTTTAAAATTAATTAAATATTTAAATGATATTAATATTTATATAATTAAATTTATAAAAATTATAAAAAATCAAAACCAAGAGTATCATGGGTTTTGAAATTCTAAATTCTGTTAAATTTGGGATTTTGAACATTTTTTATTCTAATTTTAACATGAACAAGTAAATAATACTTTTAAAAAATATATATTTAGATGAATGGCATAATTTATGATCTAATAAAAAAGTAAAAGACATAATCTTCTGCTTAGTTTAATAAATTTTAAAAAATCATAATTTTTGACAAAAACTCTTTTTAGTTTTGAGTTTTTTAGAAAAATTTGTTCTCTTCGGTTTTGGTTAAAAAAATAACAACAAAATATATGCACAATGAACATTATACTAGTATTAATTAAATGTTATTTACATAATGGTTCAACATAACTCTTAAATTTGAACCGAACTAATTAAATTTGACTAAAACTAATAATTTGTTATATTATTTTAAGATGTAATATTCTACAAGTCTAGGAGTCATAGTAAGAAGAGTCTTATTTTATTCACGGGTACAACGCCACGTGCCTTTGGTATTTGGTGTCTTTCCTTATATGCTCCTCAGGGTCCCGAAGTGGTGTTAGAGCCATAGACTTAGTGTTATTGACAATGGTATACATTATTCTTGATAAGAATGAGTAAGGAGATTGGCAAACATGAACGAATCCATGACTAGTGACCTTGTTCACCTTTCTTCTACTCTTTCTATTGTTGATCTTCTTTCTAGTGTTAAACGTACTTTATCAAATAGACTAGACAACCTTGAAGAAATTACTCATCTTCCAACAGAAAGTCGTATCCGTAATACTTCTCTTCCTTTGCTTAGCCCGTACAGTATATATTCTAGAGATCGTTCTTATACTAGAAGTATTCGTACTATTCTCTTTACAAATCGCCATTAAAAAAAAAAGAAATCACCCAGAGTTCTCATCTTGATTAGTATAGTTTACAAGCTACTTTTGCCGAGCATTATGTAAAGTTGGAGATCCTAAAGGAGCTTATCTCTCTTTAGAGAGAGCAAAACCATACTCATCACATGTCGGAGCAGTTCTATTTGTTCTTATTCTTCATGGAAGAAAAAGAATACATGATACAATCAGGATATCTCTACTTGACAATGCCTACACAACGTACCAAAATGATTTAATTGGTACTTTGCTTACGACTCTCAACAATGGAAGTGTCATCCTCACAATAACACCTGATTTCAACATCAGGATGGATGATCCAACATTATTTGAAAGACTCCAGGTCCAAATCCAAATCATTGGAGCCGAACAAGATCCTATAGTAATTATGGCTACTCTACATCATTAGATGATTTATCGTCTTCAGAATCATGCTGTAGATGTGAACTTTTCAAACTCTACTACGGATGCTCTTTATATAGTTACTGATCGTTCCAATGATCAAATTACTATTGTCCATATCATCAAGCAATTGTCTTTGAAAGAGCTGGAAAAATTGGTGCCTACAGAATGGATCACGAACTATCAGAAAGTGTTCCATACTCATCACAGGCACTCATTTCACACGACCATTCCTCCAATTCTTCAGACTCTTAGAGATGAATCGGTGCAATTTATCTACTCCAAGCCTACTGATGATCAACCAGGTACTTCAACTACCACTGGCCTAGTTTTGATGCTACAACCTGTAATGTCTCATACAAAAGGCAAAGATCCTTTGATTCATTATGGAGATCCGATCTATGTAAGTCATCATCGTAGACATATCATTTGGGATATTGATCCCAGTATGTGTGATCCAAATTGTCCTTACAAATATAAATTAGACAATGATGATGATGATGAGCTGTATAATCGATGAAGACGACGAAAGAAAAAATCACATACTCAAACATTTTCATCCCTAATGAAGAAAAACTCAGTCAATTCCTGCAAAGCCTCTGCACTAATGATGCTAGCCCTAACAAAATACAAAGGACTTACAGAGCTCAGTTTGACACTGGTAGCTCAAGTGATGAAGCCTCTTTCCACAATCTCCAATTGTGACAAGAACCAATTCGTCATAAATGATGACTAGGATTTCACTCTTTACTGTGGGACTCTTATATTAGTCGTCGTTATACTTATGTGTTTTTTAGTGTGACATTATTATTGATAAAAAAAATTGAATCTAATTAGTTTGGATCAAGTTTAAAAACTGATTTGAGCTATCATATTAATGACATACGATTAGTCCATTTCTAATATATATATTATATGTATTTTGTCGTTATTTTTTTAATGAAATATAAAAGAAGGGACTTTTTAAAAAAAACTAGAATTTATAAAGAAACTTTTCGAGAATTTTAAAGATAAGAGAGTTTTATAAACTTTGTTAAACTTGTCTTTTACCCTTTAATAAAATGATAAAAATTCAAAAAAGTTGTTTCTTTTTATACTTTTATATAATAATTATTTAATAAATATACTTAAGTTAAAAAAATATCTTTAAGAGTTAAACTGCATAAAATTATTTTTATATATTAATTTATAAATAATTTGTACTTTCTAAAATATAGTACTTTTTACAAATAATATTAATAAATATTATATAATTACAAAGACATTAAAAAATTAAATAAATGTTTATTTTAAGAAAAATAAAATTAAAAAGACACCAGAAAAATAAAAACGAAATTAAACTACTCCTAAAATCTAAATCTCCAAAACTAACTTTGTATTAGAATTTTTAATATAGGCAGAATGTAGAATTCACTAACAATAATTGGGCTTAGATCAACTATTGTCAAAATGATTAAAACTAGTTATTTGGATAGTTGACTCTTATCACTTATAAACCCTTTAATATTTTCATGTTTAGTCAATATGAGATACTCTAATACTATCCCTCAAGTACAACTAAGACTAGATATCAAATTGTCACTTGAAATAAACTTAGTGATAACCAGACTGGGCCGTTAAGATTGGATATTTAGACGAAAAATCAAAAAATTAATAATCCAAATCAAATATGATACCATATTATATTTTTTTAATATGCTTTGTGCTAATGCTTGGTGACTGAGAGATGCAAGAGAGACACGAACAGGAGACGTTAAGTATGGCTTCTCAATCTCACTTCTCTTCCCCAGTTTCGCTGGAAGATTTGCTCACATTATCAGCAAATCTTTTAACATTGAGAGTGTGCTTGTTTGGTGGGTATGATGAGAGAAGACTGGGTATAGAATGAAAAATAAAGTTTGGTAAGAGGTTATGATTGGATGACTTATACTTTCATTTCTAATTTTTGAACATTGCTTCATTCCTCTCTATTATGAGAGGAATGCGAGTCATTCCTCCAATATCCTTTGTTCTTAAATATAGTAGCTTTGCCACCATTATTTATTCCTACCCTATGACCCAAAGCAATGCTTGATTTTTTCTGGTTTAGTAAGGTTTGGTATTCTTTAATTACGATATAGTTAATTAAAATATAATTAGTTAATTAATTAAAATATAATTAATTTTTATTTTTAAAATTTTTTACAAACCAACCACTATCAATGGTAATGGTAGTCATTCATTTCTCTTAACCAACCATTATAATTATAATAATAATATTCATTATCATTCCTTACTATATTCATTCACATTTTTATTGTTATTCTCTTATATGAACCAACCACACCCTGAGACCATTAGAGCACTCAAGTTGTTGGGAACTTGACCCGGTTTCTTGAAAGCCTCCAGTGATGAAGATAATATTGAGTTTTCTTGGATTTTCTTAAACAGTCCATACTTCTTATGCCTTGTACCGTCTGTGATACAATACATTTATTCTTAATATTTTAATTTTGTAGCCACTTTGCTTTTCTACATACGCTTTAAATGATCTAAACGCATCACAAGCTTCTAATTTCTGTTTTAGAAAATACACCCAGATCTTTCTACTAAAATCATCAATAAAAATAGTAAAATACCTATTACCTCCATTAGATGGAACTTTAAGAGTAAACAGATCTAAACGAATAATCTCCAATAGCTTCTTTGCAATAAAACTTCCAATCCTGTCTATCAAGTTGCAAAAGCCATGATAAATAAATACATGCAACTGAAGAGAATGACACATGGGAATTAACAGATTTGCCTACTGATAAAGACCCTATAAGAGTAAAGTGGGTGTAGAAGACAAAGTACAAGCTTAATGGTGAAATTGATCGTTTTACAGCTAGATTGGTTGCAAAAGAATATAAACAAAAGCTAGGTATTGATTACTTAGAATTATTTGCTCCTATTGTGAGATTAGATACTATTCACATGGTGATTCCTTCTTAGCTCAAAATAATTGGAAGATTTATCAAATAGATGTAAAATCTTCTATTTTAAATGGCACTTTGGAAGAGGAAGTATATGTTGAGCAACTTGTAGGGTATGAAATTAGAAGAAAGGAAGATAAAGTTTACAAGTTGAAGAAAGCATTGCATGGATTAAAGTAGGCACCAAAAGTATAGTACAAAAGAATTGATTCATACTTCACAAAGCATGATTTTGAATGATGTCCTTTTGAGCATACTATTGATGATTTAATTTTTACTATAAACAACTGAAAGATGATTGAAGAATTTAGGGAGGTTGCGGTAAAATCATTTGACATGATAGATTTATGTTTAATGTCTTATTTTCTTGGAACATAGATAATTTAACAAGTTGATGGAATTTTTATTTCCTAAAGGAAGTATGCAAACGATATTTTAAAGAAATTTAAGTTATAGAATTCAAACCAACTCTCACTCCAATTGAAGAGAAATTGAAACAAATAAAAGAAGGTAAAGGGAGACCTATAAATTCAACTTACTACATGAGTTTAATTGGAAGTTTGAGGTATTTAATTGCAACCAGACCAAATATAGTTTTTAGAGTTGGATTATTTAGTATATTCATGGAGGAGCTTTGCATTTGCCATTTACAAAGAGCAAAGAGAATTTTTGCTATATTAAAGGTACTTTGAATGAAGGAATTTTTTTATACAAATATCAATTATGTGAATTATATATGTTACACAAATAGTGATTGGGGTGGAGATATAGAAACAAGCAAAAGCACATCAAAGTATGCTTTTCATCTTGGCACTGATACAATATCATGGTCTTTAAGGAAACAACTCGTGGTTGCATTATCTGTAATTAAATTAGAATACATTGTAGTAACTAGTTGTGCTATATAGGCAGTATGACTAAAAAGAATGCTTGAATTACTACTTCAAAAATAAGATGCTCTAATAAAATTATTATGTGACAATAAGTCCACAATAACACTGTGTAAAAATTCATTTTTCCATAGGAGATCCAAGCATATAGATATTTGGTTTCGCAAAATTTGTGAGCTAGTAACTGAAAAGAATGTAGTGATTAATTATTGTCACACTGAAGAAAAAGTTGTAGATATTTTTACTAGGCACTGAAGTTCAAGTTGTTTCATAAACTGAAAGAATTGTTGTGGATGATAAATTTCTATCAGCTTGATTTAAAGGAGGCAATGTCAGGAATATATATAGCCATCATGAATTTCACCTACTATTAATATATTGCTTTAGTGTGTGTACATATATGTATTAGAGTTGCATATGAAAGGTGGCAATAAGATACTAAAGCAATATATTAAAAGTATGAGAAATTCATGATGACTATACATTGGAAGTGGGGCTATTTGAGGCACAACTTTCTTGAAGTTTAAGCACTCCATTTTGAATTGACCAATTTGTGGTCCAACAAGAAACGTTCTTTTGTATTAGTCTTTATTATTTTTTTACTTTTTGTTTCCTATAAAAGGGAGCCTTGTGACCGAGCTTATACAGTTGAATATATTTTTGGTGATTGAGTTAATTATTCTCTTCTCTCTCTCTCTCTCTCTTTATGCATGTGTGTGTGAGTGTATTATGTCATTTTGATAGCATATTTTATTGAACTATGAAATATAATTCAACATTAATCCCTATTAGTGACTATTATCAAGCAAATTGACATAACTTGAAGAATTTTATGTTTCAAAAAATTAGGGACATGTGGATTTATATTTACTAAGATTTTAAAAAAATTGTCCCTATATTAAAATTGAGATTTATTTTTGCGTTCATTTTTTAAAGTAGATTCTTAATTAAATGTTTAACTGAAAAGTAATTTAGTTTTTTTAGAGTCTAAAACTCAAGATAGGTATTAAATATAGATGAAAATATTACATTGAACAAAAATGTGCTTACTTTATTTGTGAAGAGATTTTGGTGTGAAGAAGAAGAGAAAGATAGAGTTGTTATTAATTTCAATGGTGACATCTACATCAGTCTACTTATATATATTTTTAAATAGCAATAAGGAAATGCAAATGGGTTTTTTGAAGCCATCATTTATGCACTTAATTATTCATAAAAGTTTTTATTTATTATAAATGAATCTAACAATGGTGTTATGCCTTAAAGTGTTAGACTAGTAAATTATTCAAAGCCAGCTTAGGGAAGACAAAATGATAGTTAATCAAATGATGTATGGTATATGTTGTATTTGATTTTATTTATTTAGTTATGGCATTTAAAGTGACTTTGATTTGTTAGAACTATATGTAAGTTACTTTTTTTAAGATTTGTTGTTCTGTCCGATTAATGTTGTGACAAAAATATGTTGGCTTTTTTTTTAAGTTTTATTGCAATATAATTGGCCTTATCTTACTTTTTATACATGGCATCCTTGTTCAAAATGATTTGTACTATATTCAATTGGTCGAGTGGAATATGGATCTTCATATTATAAATTAGAATTTGAATAGAAATATCTTTGAGATTTCTTTTTTTTCTCGTTTTGGCCCCTCTATGAAATAAATTATAATTAGATGAAGTATTTTATTAGGTTTCTCACATTTTAGCACTATGATAATTGTATTTACCTTTGTGTTGTGTCGTTAAATTTATGGTTGCATGTTATAGTTATAGGTTTATAATTTCTTGGGCCTCTTATTATTTCTACTATAAGATTTAGTGTTTTGGTTAATGTTCGTAATGAATTAGATGTCAAGACTTGATAGGTCATGTTGTGTATCTTCTCTTTGTTTTCAGTTATTTGGCTTGATGTTTCTTAATATAAAAGTTCACGAGGTTCTTTTTTATTAAAAAATTGAGTTAGATTTTTATTTAGTGACATGATGACCATACTTACAATATTTCAATAATATATTTTTTATGATATGCATTATACTCGTGTAATGCTTCTATTAACTTTTCGCATCTTTTTACTTAATTTGGTTGTTTAAGAACCTATTTTTTGGTCTTAACTATATAAATGTTCCTAAATGCTCAGAGGGTTAGGATATTGTATCTTGATATAGATTGTATTGGTTTTATGTCTTAGAATTTCATTTTCATTATAATTTTAAGCAGTTTTTAAGTGATTGGGATTCGTCACATAATAGGAAAAAAAATATTCACATTAAACACAATAGATATAATAATAATTAATGGGACTTCTCATTCATTTTTCTATTTTCTATTTCAAAAATGATTAAATTTGAGTTCATGGTATAATTTTACATAAGGATGGATAATAGGAGTAAATTGGAGGCAATTTTAAGATAAAAAAGGATATAAGTGTTAACACACTTAGTATATTAGTTTTAAAGAGTGTGTCGAGGATAGAGAAACTATGGTCAATTTTATATATTACAAGTATGGCCACGAGTTATAAAAAGTGTTTAATTGTTCATGTTTTTAGGTTTATATTTAACGCATTTCCCACGTTTATTTAATTGTTTTTATTGTTTCTGATACTTAATTCATTCATATTTTTTTTTAGGATGTAATTCACTTATTTGGAGCAAAAGAAACAAATTCAGACAAGTTTAAGGTGATTTAGAGCTATTTTGATGAATTTATAATTCAAAGGAGTTGCATGTAAAACCTAGAGATAGATTGACATAAATCTTCTGAATTAGCTTCAAAGCTAATAGCAAAGTTCATAAATCAGATCAATGATTTAATTTGATGAGAAAGCAATTTTGAATAATCAACTTAGGATTAGTTGTTAATAATCTTGAGAAAGATATTAATACAATTGAGTAATTGTCTTATTATAATGAAATTCAGTTTAAATTGATGTGTGAAGTTCTAATTGCAAGAGAAAACCTAGATGGATTTGAAATATGGGTATTACTATCTTAATTGATTATGTCATCGTTTAATCTTCATTCTAGTTAATCAACTGACGTTGATTTTTTCTTTGTTTATTGTTCTAATTTTGAATTTGATTAATCTCCATCATCATAATTGGTTAGGCTCGATAATAGAAAGATAGTTAATACTAGTATTTTGGTTCTTATGATAATGACTTATACTTACTGGTACTTCGCAGGAGGTCACCTATCCTGATACTACTCTTGCCCAAACACATTTAACTTCGAAGTTTTAATGAGATCCGGTGCGTTAGGGTATGGAAAACACATTTACGAGGGAGATGTTACCACAGCCTTATAAGGCATGCTTCATTCGCCTCTCCGACCGATATGGGATAACGAGTATCCACCTCTTGGGGCCTAGCGTCCTCGCTGGCATATCATCTGGATACTGACTCTGATACCAAATGTAACAACCCAAGTCACCCGCTCGCAGATATTGTCCGCTTTGTATGTAGACCTCATTCCCGCAGAACTTCTCAAGAGGTCACCCATCCTGGTACTACTCTTGCCCAATCACATTTAATTGCAGAGTTCTGATGAGATCTAGTACGTTAAGGCATGGAAAACACGTCTACGAGGGAGAGGTTGCCACAGCCTTATAAGGAATGCTTCATTCGGCTCTCCGACCAATATGGGATAACGAGTAAGTCTCTCAGTAGCTAAAATTGTCTCTCGGTCCTAAAAAGTCAACGTTGCAATTTTGTAGAAAGAAGAAATGGCTCAAAGGTCGGCAATTGGATATGGATAGATTAGATAGATTTTGTGTATTTTCCTCTTTCCTATAGCACATTTTTGTATTAGGCTATGATGTTGTATTAGTATGGATGTTGAAAGATACAATGTAGACATTCGGTATTTATGAAATGATAAGAGAAAATTTGTTTTTAAATTTTTGTGACTTTCTTGATGATGTTTCATAAGAGAATATAGATAGATGATATCATGTTAAGTGAATGTTGTGATCAAATGTAGTGCACCATTATTATAGATTATGTACTAGAATGTCCTCAGAGCGTTCCTGTATGTACCCTGGAGTAAGAAGACGCTAAACTTGTGGTAAAACAAATCAATCAATTTGCCAAATCAAATAAAAGAATATACACTGTATAGTGACCAGGAAAAGTTATATATATTTAAAAAATGGATAAAATGAATTAGACATTTGTACATAGCTTTTATGCCTATGGTTATGAAGAACTAAACATTAAGGATGATGTAATAGATTCTAATAATGAAACTTTAAAATGAGGACGAGGGTGAAGAAGTTGAACATGATTAATCAAGATATGATTCTTTCCTTGGTTAATAGTAGTGATTCTTTAGATGAAGCCATTTTGAATAGCTTTCTGACCTATGATGAGTAATTCTTACATGCAAGGGATAAAGAGATGAAATTAACTAGAAGAGTGACTACCAGTTATCATTTTGACGATGTTATCGAGGAATTAGAAGTAAAAGGAATCCCGATGTTATTAACACAAGTATTAGTGTGCTCTAAAGTAGTTTTAATCACTTAAGAAGTGAGTATGAAGACAACAATGAAGAAATAACTACTCCAATTACTAGTGATGACTTGTTTAAAGAAAAGAGTGGGAAGAACAGATGTGTGCAGTATTTAATCCATTCACAGATATAAATGACCTAAAATTTGAAGGATGAAATCAAAATATATAAAAGATTTCAAAGAACCAATATGCAATTATGGTATTGCAAATAGTTATGACATTAGAATGTTAAGAAGCAAAGACAAAATGAAAGCCATTTGTGATGTTTCTTATCCTTTTGTGGTGTATTTAAGTGGGTGTGCATATTAGAGACATAAAAGGAGGCATATTCTTTTCCCTTTTGAGAGCTACGAGTAGCTAAACTTCTTCTTTCTAGTTCAAAAGGGGATATTAAGATTGATAAACATATTTAGGCATTGATTAATTTGAGTGATATTGTTCTTAACTATCTTTTGTAACTGACTATTTTATTATGTGTCTAAAGTTTGGGGTTTACTAATGAATTATGTAGATAGGCCTACTAGATTTTAATGTATGGATTCATTGTCACACTCAAGATTACAATCTGTAATTGTTGTAAATCTGACTCATTTGTAGCAAACTAGCGGTTGTGCTTCATTAGAGATAATATAGTATAGGTTAAATATCCTATACTTATGTGGTTGTTGCTTATATTAACATGTTTTCTAAATTTGTAATGCAATTGTTATACTAAATTTAGAGAGCTTATTCCGTTTTGTCTAATAGTTAGATCTAATTAAAGAGTTTGTTTTAATCAACTACAACCTAAGAAAAAACTATAATTAATATAACTTATTGTTAATATATGATTAATAGTTTTAAAAAGAGGTATGATAATAATGCCAATTTATTATAAAAATTACCATTTTTAACTAGCCTAGAATCCAAAATCACAGCACAAATATTTTAAGGCTTGATCCATCTGTTTTCTTGTCTTTATTAGCCCATTTAAAATGGGCACGAAAGAAACATTTAAAACATCTCAAAACCCAGTCCCACAAGTCGAATTGGTTAGCCCATCCTGTAAATAAGCCCTCTATATCTAATCTTATCTCAGAACAAGTCAGGTTCTTCAACCTGCAGGCATCGGCAGTGTGGAAGCAGGGACGGTAACACTGGAGGAAGCAGAGACAATGGGAACGGGAAAGCTCCCTTCCAGGCGGCGGCAGTGGCTTCTGGGAATCCATGACGCCACTATAGGTACCTATAGGGGAGTTTACGATGCATGTTGTGTTGGGTCAATCTCCAGATGATGGCAGTGACGACGGTAATGTTGCCTGCAAGTTAAAAGATTATTTTGACAAAAAATAAATTTAGGGAGTTAAGCGTTTCTTATTGTAAAGTTTGAACACCAAAATTGACTATTTTCCAAAATAATAAAAAAGTTTGCTTAAGTGAGAAGTTATGCCTTTTTTTTTTTTTTTGTCCAAGAGGTATTTTAGGAAGATCTTAATTATAAGAAGGTACCTTTAAGTCATTTATACCCAAACTAATCTTCGCTCGAGTCAGATAAGTTCTTTGCGATAGACAAAGCTCTAGCCCCAAATTTTAAACGACTGCATATATGAGGGAGAGTTCGAACTCACAATCTCACTTAAACTAAGAGAACTTCTTACTAGCTCACCTGCGCCCTGCCATATAACTAAATAAATAGACCTTTATATCACTGCTAAAATGGCTTATGTAGACACTAACTTGCAACTATCTCCGTAAGGCTAATTGTTCCTTCTCGGGATATAAGTAGTTTTACATAGGACTTGACAGAATGTGAACCACGAGAAAGCTAAAGGTTGAGTCTTAAGGTTCACACCAAAATGCTTTTTGGAAAACTGAGTTGTAAAAAGAGATGATAGGCACTTTGGCATGCTTCCAAACTCAAAAACAAAGAAAAGAATACTTGTTGATTGCAGTTTCCTTTCATGATTCGACCAAATTATTATTTCTATAAAGAGGAATGTTAATTTCCACCAAACTAAGCACCGGAAGATCTAAATTCTCTTACTTGCAAATTAGCTGTTTCCACCTGAACTGGCTAGAGAAAGCTCCAGGCTTCCTTACAATGTAAGTGCATTGATATTACAGGTAGAATTTGTTCGATGTTCGGAGGATATAGTATTCCTAAGGGCTTTGGTTTTATGTTCCCATTAGACAAACTGATTTCAACCATTGATAAATGCAGATTACTGTAACGATGCCAAGAATGGTTTTTGATAGGCCTCATGTCTCACCCATCCCCGATGTCCCCTTGTAAGCTTGCTGTTGATTCGTGCTTTGATCAATTATCTGAGCTCATTCTTAACTAGCCTTTTGATTTAACTAGTTATATTACAAAACAGGAAATAGCAGTTGAAAAGAGGATTGGAATTTGCGATTTTCTGTTTATTACCATAAAATTTATTCGTAATAATTTAGTCAATTGCCGAAAGATCAAAATTATATTTTCTTTTGGTAAAATTCAGATATTTCAACTATTCAACCTTCCAATTTGAGCTTGAAACAAAAGTTGAACTATTTTTCAATTTCAATTTTGAGAATCCAGATGCAAGTAATTCAGGAATGTGGAATTTAAAAGAGAGAACGAATTGAGTTCGAATCAATTCTATCATCTTGAGCTTGAATCTAAAACTATTACTTAATTCATTTCTCCCCAGATTGACAATGGACCAAAATCGTTCAGCAGCTGATCCTGAAAACAAATCAAGTTACAAGGATTGGAGCAAGTGCATGAAAACATATCTGTCAAAGCAGGGTTTATGGGACATAATCGAAGGAAGCTCAGGACCAGAGGAAAATGAAATTGACTACGAGACTTGGACAAAGAGGAACGATGTCGCATTGCATGCGATCCGAATTTCATGCGACCCAAGTGCAAGAGAGCAAATTCAGGGAATTAGTTCGGCCAAAATTGCATGGGACTATCTGGCCAGAATGGAACAGATGCATGCAACGGCTATCCATCCAACCGACTCGACGAGTCTCATTTTGTGTCAGCCGTCCAATCTCACAAAAGCACCATCACAAACACTGTTTTCACCAGGTATGTGGCTCTCTATGAAATTGCTGCAATGTAATCTTAGAGCCTTTTTTTTTTAATAATTTGGTTTACTACAACTTGTAGTTGACGTGTGCTCGGAAGGACTACCGGAGCTTGGGAGCAAGCCCATTGCCAATTTCACTTCCAATATGGCAGTGTCGCAGGACGAAGAGAGGAGAGTTACCATGCCAATGCTCCAAGCTTTAATGGTTTGTCATGATTGATTTTGTAATCAGTTCAGTAGGGTTCAAATTTCACGCTAGAGTATGATTTTGGATTATGTGACTTTTGAAGTTGATTGGTATTATCTTCCAAAAAGAGAAGGTTGATTGGTATCATTATCATTTGTTAAATCCTTCGAATAAAATTACTTCCAACTTACTTATTTCAATCATATATCTTTATTGGGTTTGAAAACATTTTGGCAGGATGAAGTGGAAAGCCTACGAGAGTGGATCAAAGAGATTGATAGAAAAGTTGGCAACTTGGCATCCAGTTGATCATCATAAGGAATCAACTGGCGGGGAATAAGAAAATATTTCCAAGTCAGTATGTCTAAAATGGTGCCAACTAAGATGTTCCAAAGTATGTGTGAGTTGAGTCAAGAGCATATATAAGCTTGTCATATAAAAACTAAATTTGGATTAGAATGTTTATATTCGTGGATTTCTTCCATATCAGGATTATATTATATATGTTGTATACGAAAAGAAATAAATACTGCTATTATCTACATAAGCTACAATATTTACGAGATTGAATGTTGTTCATTCGATGTTTCTCTTATCCTTTTGAATGGCTTGACACAAAATTTCAACTTCTTAATTAAGATCAAAGTCTAATTCTAAGTATAGTTACAATTTTAATAAATCAAATATATCATATATTAATTCATGAAGTTTCTTAAATTTTATAATTGATTCTAACTTAATTTAAATTGATTTTTGTCTCTTAAACTTCTTGTTTATGTATGACACGTTAGGTTCTTAATATGTTGACAATAATTATAACATATAATTCTAATTGATAATTAAAATTAGAATTAGATAAATTAAAAATCTTTTTAATTTATCTTTAATTTTGCAATTAAACTATCCATAGTTATATATTAAAATTGATGTATAGTAGCATGACAAGATCACTCAAATAGTAAGAATGTCAAAAAGAGTAAACACTAAGTTCACACTCTATATTCAATTGAAACATTGAATGTTGAAATGATTAAATTATACATCATAACTATGCATATATAGATTGTGTCAAAATGATACATCATAACTACGCATATATAGACAATGTTAATTAAGAATCTAGTTTTGTTTAATTCAGTTATGAGTAGCTAAACCGTTTTAGTCGGGGAATTCCAATTGTTATGCTTTGACTCGTGAGACCTATTGTTCTGATT
>JANTNU010000004.1:31689814-31711180 GCA_024752395.1 Erythroxylum havanense | reverse complement strand
CATTTCTAACTCAAATTCAATTCTCGAACCTAATTTGACTTAATTATCACACTTGCCCTAATCATCTCCAAATCCAAATTATCCAAACTCACACCAGAATTATGTCATACATGTATGTATGTACGAATACCAGTACAATAATTGCCAATTATACATAATTCAATAATGCAGGCACATGCAAAAATACGTATAAAATGAACTATACCCATCCCATCAGTGACGGGATGTTACACCCATTCTTTCAGTAATGAGCAAAGAATCTTTTTCACCTTCTCGCTATCTGTCGTATGCTTTCCAAGATTGCCTAATCCATTTATGATTTCTGCAAAATGATCAAGCATAGTGGAAATAGACTCACCTTCCTTCATGACAAAAATTTCATAGTCATGAAGTAGCATGTTGATCTTTGTTTCTCGAACTTGGTTGGTTCCTTCGTGAGTAATGTGAAGTCTCTCCCACATTTCTTGAGCGCTAGTGCATGAGTTCACTCGATTTCTTTCCTCAACCGTGAGAGCACAATATATCAATTTCATAGCTTTTGCATTGATGTAAGCTTGCTTCCCATCATTGTCGACATACTCCAGTTCCGTTTTTACCTCACCATTTTCTTTCAATGGAGCTTGTGGACCGAAGATGATAATCTTCCAATATTCTACTCCCTCATTTATAATATGATACTTCATAGGATTTTTTCAAGAAGAGTAGTTAGTACCATTAAACAATGGAGGGCGATTATTAGTGTTACCTTCTTCCGCTAAGTTATTGTGTGTCATCCCTAGATACTTCTGCTCTGATACCAATTGTAAGCGATCTAGAAGGGGATTGAATAGATCTTTAAAGCTTTTCTTAAAATTCTACAAAAAATCAGAAGTTAATTCACACAAAAACAAATTAAACAAATTTAAATGCAGAGAATAAGGAAGAAGAGCAAACACTGTTTTTATAGAAGTTCAGTGCTAAGACCTACGTTCTCTACCTAAGCTCCCACTTAGGATTTGACAAACCACTTTACTACACACTTTTTATTTTAGTGTTAACTCTTACAACACCACTTGATTTCCGACTCAAGCTACCTTTACAACTGATTTATTTTTCGGCACAAATCCTACTAATATCACTTGATTTTCGACTCAAGCTACCTTTACAATTGATTTGTCTTCCAGCATAAATCCTACCTCACAAGTGATTCTTCTCTAATCACTCAACTCACAATAATCAAAATGATAGAAAATCGAAATGTTAACTCTCAGTACATATGAATGGAATTAAGACCATGCTAAGAGTAGAATGAGAGCCAATTGATAGAACTATATTAGTATGCTTTTGATTTGGATACTCCTCTATCAATCCCTTGATGTTTCTCCTTTTATTTGCAAGCTCTAAGATGATTATAGTCGTTTGAGAAGTCTACTAGCCGTTGGTGATTGTTCATAGACGTTGCTAAATTATTTCCTTTCCATTTCTGAATGATTCGGATAAAGTTTGGTCAGCTTCACTTGATAGTCGACTAGTCGAGCTGTTATAGTTGACTAGTACCTTATAGTCAGCTACCTGATAGTCGACTAGTCGAGTTGTTGTAGTCGACTAGTATTAACATTTTTTAGTGCAGGTTTTAACTTCACTCCTTGATCAGTCGACTAGTGACATGATAGTTGACTAGTGTGATGATAGTCGACTAGTGCTCCTATTCACTTGATTAATAGTCCACTTGTAATAAGTTGGTCGACTTATTTCATGCCCCACTTATATATCTGAATATTATTAGTTGACTTGCCACATTGTAGTCGACTAGTGATGACTCCAACGGATAGATTTAACAAGATCTTCCCATAATCTTAATCCTTGAATATCTCTAGCATATTTAAGGAAATTTCCATCTTGATTCCGCAATAATTAATCTCTTGCCCATCAAAGATTAATGCTATCTTGATTTGCACAATTCTTTTATTGAATATCAATCTCAAAATACCTGAAATAATTTTTTAACCAATTCTATACATTTTATTATTATCAAAACATAAGTGGGATTTAATTTGTCAACCACCATTGGTCCAACAGAGTTAGCTGCACTGGAATCCAACAACACTTGGGTGTTGACTTCTTTACCAACTGGTAAGAAGTCCATTGGTTCCCGATGGGTTTTTAAGGTAAAGTTTAAACCTGATGGGACTGTTGATCGGTATAAGGCCAAGTTAGTGGTCAAAAGATATCATCAAGTTGAGGATTTTGATTTTACTGACAGCTTTTCCCCTGTTGCTAAAACAGACACTGTCCGTCTATTATTAGCTATAGCTGCTCAATTTTCCTGGCCTATACATCAATTAGATGTCAGTAATGCTTTTCTGCATCGGTTTATTGATGAGGAAGTGTATATGTTACCTCCGAATGTGTATACTAAAGCTAGTCCTAATTAGGTTTGCAAGTTCAATAGATCTTTGTATAGTTTGAAGCAAGCCTCTCATTAGTGGAATTATGAATTCACTAAGCGTTTGCTTTCTTATGGTTTTCTTCAATCTCAGGATGATCACTGTTTGTTTATCAAGTCTACTAGTTTTGATTTTGTGGCTCTTCTTATCTATGTGGATGATATTTTGTTGACTGAGCCTTCTGTAGATGTTTTGGCTGATGTTAAACACTTTTTGGGTTCTGTATTTTCTGTTAAGGATCTTGATCCTGCCAAGTATTTTTTAGGTTTGAAGATTGCTAGGTCCTCCAATGGTTTATATGTTAATCAATGCAAGTATGTGCTTGATCTGTTATCTAATGCGGATTTGACTGATGCTAAACTAGTTTTTACCCCATTGCCTAAGGGCCTGAAGTTCTCGGATAATTCTGGTTCCATCTTGGAGGATGTAGGGAAGTGTCGTAAGTTGGTTGGTCGATTATTGTATTTGGGGTTTACCAGGCCTAATATTACTTTTGTTGTTCAACAATTAAGTCAGTTTGTGACTGCTCCACGTCAGGATTATTGGGCCGCTGCTATGCATCTGTTGAGATACTTAAAAGGCTTCCTTTCTAATTGTTTTTTCCTGCTTCCTCTGTTTCTTTTGTGCCCGTTAATTCTTCTCCTTGTTCTCTTGTTGCTTATTGTGATGCTGATTAGGATTCGTGTTTGACCACTCGTCGTTCTGTCTCTAATTTTTGTGTGTTTTTGGGCAATTCTTTGGTTTCTTGGAAGACTAAAAAATAGGCTACGGTTTCTCGATCCTCAGCTGAAGCTGAATATCGTAGTATAGCTTTAATAGTGTGTGAGTTGTTGTGGATTTCCTATCTGTTGAAAGATTTACATATTTCTTTTTTTTCTTGGATTCCTTTGTGGTGTGATAATCAAGCTGCTCTTCATATTACTGCTAATCTAGTGTTTCATGAGCGTACAAAGCATCTTGATATTGATTGCCATGTTCGTGATCAATACAAGTTGGGTTTCATTGCTCCTGCTCATGTTTCCTCTATGCATCAATTGGTTGACTTATTTACGAAAGCTTTGGCTGCACCTCTTTTTACTTCACTTTTGTCCAACTTGGGTTTGGTTGATATTCACCAACCTCCAACTTGAGGGGATGTTAAGATAGTTGTTTTCTGATGTTTTAAATGAGATGTTGTCGTTTTTAGTTTGTATATAGTAGCTTTGTACTTAGTCAGTAAAGTAGTTTAAGTTAAAGACTTGTACAGTACAGTAGCTTTGTTTTAAGTCTAGTTTTAAGTCTTGTATATATATGATGAAATCTGGCTTTTGTCAACTGTACACTCAACTATAATAAAAAGTCAGTCTTATTTACATTCTCTCTCTTTTCACTCTTGAAAATTCTGTACAGAATACTTGCTGGTTTGTTTGATTTGTATTGATGATGGACAGATTACAGTATGAGTTGTGTAAATATTGTTTATAATATTTCTCAATTAGTTATTTGCTTTGTGTGCCAAAAAGAGCTACAGAACCTGAGGACAGAATCAGAAACTTCCCTTTACAGAAATTGACTAACTTCTGGAAGTTGAGCAGCAACATGTTGAAAGTAGAACTTGAGGGGGAAGGACTGAAGAGTTCAATATGATGCCAACAATGGTTGTAACGAGTATGAAGCAGTGGCAAGTTGTAATATGATCCAAGAATGACTTCTTATGTAGTGGCAATTTGAATCCGATAAGGATTCAAATTGCTTAGTGAAGATTTTGCAAAAGGTTCTGCGTTCTTTTTATGTTGCTTTTCTATTTTGCAGGGTGTTTTTCCAGGATTGGACCCAGTCAAATTTAAGGAAAAAGTTAGTCAATAAGATCTTGTACAAGGAAATAGAGAAAATCTGATGCAAAAACCCAAAGTTCACATCCAAATTCAATATTGGAGCAACAGAGCTCAGTTTCAGGTATGTTTATTTCAAAAGGTAAAGTAACAGGCAGGACTAACAAGGATAGTCCGTGGTAATAGCATCCACAGTACAAAAATCTGATAACATCTGGTGGTGTAATGTCCTCATTCATTATCCCAGAGTTCTTCCACCGTCCTGTATGGTCCATTCTCATGCACATAGAAGGAACCTGTGACTAGCCTCTCCTGCGATGTTTAAAAACCGTAAAGGTCTGTCAGTAATCTAAAACCTAATCAAGCATTAGTAAATACAAGTAAACATTTCGATACCTGCTCAATTTCACAAATCTTGGCAAACAGGTGTTCAGGGATAGACCAGTCGAAAATGTCGAAGTTCTGCTTGATCCTTGTTTCATTTGTGCTCTTTGGAAGTACACTGTGACCCATCTGCAGTCCCCAACGAAGAGCAACTTGAGCAGGAGACTTTCCCAATTTCTCAGCAACCATATTGATGGTGGGATTCTTAAGAACATCAGTATTAACAAATACTGAACCAGAGGATCCTAATGGTGAATACCCCTGCATGATTCAGAAGAAAAACAAATTGTTATAAATCGGCATAACATTGAAGTCCAAGTGGCTATAAGATCGCGAAAAAAAGAGTTGCAGAAGCAAAACTTACTGTTATGTGAACTCCCTTGGATTTGCAGAATTCGTGAAGCTTTGGCTGTTGCCATACAGGGTGGCATTCCACTTGGTTAACAGCAGGAGGTACACGAGCAATTGCTATGAGGTCTCCGAGCTTTTTGGAAGAGAAATTACTAACTCCAATAGCTTTAGCCTTGCCAGTATCATACAGTGCCTCCATGGCTCTCCATGTGCTGGGTATGTTAGGTTGTGTAATATTTTGGAAGTCAAATGGAGCCGATCCCTTCTTCATACTGACAGGCCAATGGATCTAGAGAAAAACAGTTGCAAAAGAAATTAATAACACATACACGAACCAATTTTTAAGGATGACAGACATTGTTGTATTGGGAGCATACCAGATACAGATCTACGTAGTCGAGCTGCAAGTCCTTAAGAGTTCTATCTAATGCCAGTGGCACGTCTTCTGGTGCATGATCAGTACACCTGCAGACCCATAAAACCAAAATCAGCTTTCCATTTGACAGTTTTCTCCATACAAACTATCAGCAGAAGCACGTACCAGAGTTTGGAAGTGATAAACAACTCCTCACGCTTTACCACACCATCATCAAACAGCTTCTTCAACGCACAACCAATCTACAAAACCAGATTGCCACTTGTGAGACTAAACCATCGTCTATGATCTTAAAAGAAAGGGACAATTATTGAAAGAAGAACAGAACAAAGCGGCAGAATCATCACCTCCTTCTCGTTTCCATAAACCTGCGCACAATCAATGTGTCTATACCCAACCTGCGTGATCACATACAACAACTATGAAGTATCTACAGACAACATACTACGGCAGCCATAAGTAAAGTTGGTGTACCTTAACGGCAGTGATAACAGCTCCTTCAACGACGCCAGGGGCAGCCTGTAAAGTGCCAAGGCCGACGGAGGGTATCTTGGATCCGTTATTCAACTCGAAGAACTTGATGGATTGTGCCATTTTTGTTCAGATAAAACTTAAATCACAAAAACACCAACTATGTCTGATCCGATACACAATAAAGACGGATTGTACTTATAATGCAAGGGTTGCCTTTAGACTAGACCGCAGTGGATACTACTACGTCAACTCTGATGGATTTGAATGCTGTTTCTTTTGCCGTGTGGACGCAACTAGACGCATAATTTGATTTGACGAGTCGCTTTCTTTCTAGAGCAAAAGGTTGATCCCAACTCAAAGGGTCCTATACTCTAACCCGACGAAATAATTAAGAGGATATAAATTATGTACTCAGTTATTTGCTAAAGGAGAGGTGAATTACATACAGATCTACAAAAAGTCCACCCTCAAAATTTACCAGAGATTCAAGAATGTTACTCTCACACTGTAGACCGTGAAATTCAAACCATACATTTTATAAACAAATCTACTCCTCCGAAATCAACTGAGCTCAGGCATGCGGGCGCTTTCTTTCTACATCTGCTTTGAGATGATGGCGGCTTCTTCTTATCTTCTAGAAACATATAATTTAATAAAGTAGAAGGTTGTTATTATTCAGTCTTCTTCCATCATCTTAAGCATCCCATTTCTTTATTTCAAACATTATCACCGATGATCCAAATACCAAGACAAGTGGATAAAAAGTATGAAACCAATTCAGGTTAGAAGATTCTTGCACTTTCTTTAATGATTTTCTGAGTAAGTGTCAAGATTAGGATTGACAAGGTTTTTCGGATTGGGCTCAAACCCAAATTCTTCGGGTTGAGCTCAAACTCAAATTCTGAATTTTTAAGAAAATGATATTACTTTTATTTTAAATAAAATATATATTTAATCAAGCTCAATTTAAGCGTGATCAAATCTCAAGTTTGGATAGGCCTAAATTTGCCCGACTCATGATCAGGTCTAAGCCTAAATTTGACCCGACTCATTATCAAGTCTAATTAAAATTAGGGGCATTATAAAAAATCATAGCTAACTTAGTTTGATCTGATCCAAAGTCAACTAGATCAAGTTAGTTAATGTCTTAATGACTAAAATGATATTATTTTAAATTAATTAATTCTTTAGTTATTAAATAAAATAACATTATTTTATATGCCTATAAAAATTTTGCTTAATGCCTGATTATCTGTTTCATAGTCATTTCCAAACTACATGGAACCAAATTGTCAATTTTGATAATATTGTTGAAATCCTTTATGTCATATTTTATTAACTTTTGTTTATTCATTTGTTCAAAACACGCTATATGAAATTAAAAATTTTCATATTATATTATTTGAATAAATTTAACAAAATATAAATGATAAAATTATACGATAATTAAATAATATCATAAAAATACTTTGAAAAATAATATAATCAATAATTAATAAAGGAGTGAGTATATTTATTTCTTACTACTTAATAGCAATCTTTAAAGTTAAACCAGTAAGACATAATGTTACGGTTTAAAAGGTTTAATCGGTATTAGATTGTCATAAAATTGACTAAAGACTTAATAAAATTAAAATTTTTAAAACATAATTAAGAAATACTATCCTTATTAATTAATTTATTTTGATTTGTAAAAATTTATTAATTTTAAAAAATGAAGGATTAATTAATAAATAAATTAATTTTAATTATTATTATTATTAAAATAAATTGAACTAAAAGTTAAAATCAGAATTAAAAAATTAAAGGATTGGAAATTTTATAATATAATTGGAATTAAGCTTTTTAAACATTACTTAATTGGAACAATCATGTTGGCGTTAATCCAAAGTAGAAGGAAAAAAAAGAGAGAAAAAAGGAGGGGAAAGCGACGCCACGTAGGACTATCTCTGTTTAACAGCTCATGAGTACACTTCTCGACAAGCTATGAAACAACTTTGCCCAAAAAGACAGAAATTTTGTGTTTTTTTAGAGAAATCTACCGTTTTCTAATCTAACAGACATAACATTTCGAATCCAATTCCATCGATCTCAATCAATTCTTCTTTCTCAGATGTGAAAAAGGCATCACTAGTCATCAATCGATCAATCAGAGTTTGCAGATTTGCATCCATGGAGGAGCGGATTTGAGGACTAGGGTTTTAATTTTGAGGGAGTGAGAGAGGTCCTTAGGGCCTCTTGATTGGTAGTAGTTATATATATATATACATATATATATAGAAGTGGGAATATGAAGGAATTGATAGGAAGTCCAGGGACGGTTAGTGGGTTGGTGTTGAGAATAGGGCAATGTAGTTTTGCTGCTGCTTCTATTGGGATTATGGTCTCTGCTAATGCCTTCTCTGACTACACTGCTTTTTGGTACTCTTTCTTTTTTAAAAATTATTTTTTGCGTTTCTTGATTTATTTTGACCTATGGTTTGGTTCTTTTGTGTTTGTGTTTAAGGAGACAATCTAGGTGAGCTCAGATTTGTTTGATAAAAAACATGTTATAGGTGATGGGAATTTAATGTTTTGCAACTTCTTATGTTTGGTTGATTGGTTGCATTACTGTGATGGATTGGCAGCTGCTTCTTTGTTGTGCTTTATATTGGAAGTTGAGGACTTTTTACCCTGAACAGTTGCTGCATTACTGGGAAACAGCCTGAATACTGCAAGTTAAATTCCCTACTATTTTATGAATGGCCAAAGAAATGGTGTCTTGATAGAGCTATTACAAGTCCTTATATCATGTGTGTTCAGTTGAATTGGGTGCAGACAATGATATTTTTTATAGCTTCAAGTAATTCCAAGATTGTTATATGCTACTTTTTGATTTCCTTATCAAGGGGTGTAAAAGGAGCTGTTTTTGGGAAAGATAATAGCTTTTTATGCCCCTGATCTGCATTTAAAAAGTGAAGATGTACTATAGATTTACAATGATATTTGTGCTTCAGCTACTTGATAGCATCGATGGGCCTACAATTGCTGTGGAGCTTTGGACTTGCCTGTCTCGATGTTTATGCTTTGAGGAGAAAGAGAGACCTTCAGAACCCAGTTCTAGTGAGCCTGTTTGTTGTTGGCGATTGGGTAAAAAGCTGTTTTCCTTAACCTTCATTTTTTTTGGGTGTCTTTGGGGGAAAAATCTCTGTGCTTTTGATCCCAACTTGTATTTATCTAGTTAGCAACACTCATTATATTGCAGCATCTGCTATTACTTTGTTTTCTTCAATTTGTTTCCTACATTAAAAACTGTGACAAATAGTTCTCCATTATAATACTGTTTTATTCTATTATGTCACAAAAGGATACTGATAAAGGGTGGTCAAATTTCTGAAACTTCTGATGATCTTGATTTGCTGAGAAAATTTTCTCCTTAAGACTTTGTAGGATTGGCATTATCAATTGAAATAGTAAACATCAAGACTCATAGACATCATCTTTGATATTTCATTTTTCTGGGAGCTGCACTTGTAGATACTTCTTTTAAACAGATGATATATACGAGTCGGCTCCCCACAAGCGGGATGGGTGAGTGTGATGGCAAATTTGCTCAATTGGTTAAATAGAAACACACACACACACACAGAAAGAGAGAGAAAGAGAGCTGATAATATCTCTTGGAGCTCTGTGAATTAATTACGAGATTCATCATTATTAGTTGAAAAGGTTTAAATGTGCTCAATCTCTACTTGGGAAGATCCCTCATGCTTTAGTTAAAAGGGGAGTGCCTGTTTTTACTCTTCTCGAAGCCTGAATTACAGGGGACAATTAGTGCTTACAGCTTTCTTTGCTGTTATGATGGAAAATTATTTGATACCTTCCATTGTTTTAAAGTGTACTCTAATTTTCACTGAAAGACATGGTTCTTTGCCGGAAATTGTTGGTCACTTCTTTCATCCAATATAGGAATTTATTTGGGATGAACAAGATACTGTGGTATGAAATGTGCAGGTAACAGCTTTATTGTCACTCGCTGCTGCATGCTCTTCAGCGGGTGTTGTGGTTCTATATGCGAGAGACTTGAAGTTCTGCAAGGTTCAAACAAATCTGCCATGTAACCGATATGAGATTTCTATACTTATGGCTTTCCTCACCTGGCTCCTTATAGGTGTATCATCTCATGTGATGTTGTGGATACTAGCCTCTGTTTAAACAATCTTTAAGTGCTCCTGCCCAGAGCCAGTTAATACACAAAAATGAGGGCATCATCTCTACTTTATGTGTAAATTCCTCTCTTTCTTTTTCTTTAAGATCAAATGCCTGATTTTTGGGCTGAGTTTAGAATGTTATGCTTCAGTTGCTACTTGACAAAAGTGTTTTGCTTAATGCGAAGTTGCAATTTTGGCTAAGCTTTATATGTCTGCTTTATTGATACTCACTATTTGACCTCTATTTCTACCGTTAACGTTGTTAATGCAAAATCACTTACACATATGTTTAATAGAAATTGCAAAAGGAAGGATTTCCAACACAAATATAGTTTGTGAAAAATACATAATTTCCAATCCCGAATTGCAAATATATTGGTTGAACTCTTGATGTTTGACTTGCAAAGGCTTGGAAGAACAGATAGAACTAGGATTTTGAAGCCTTTTCAGCAACAATACTAATGATATACTCGATCTCATCTGCAACTTCTTTCATTGAAGGTCGATTCTGTCTCTTCTCATCCAAACAAGCTGATGCTAGAGATCCCAATGCTTTCATGGTTTCCAACTCTAACTTGCTTGAACTTTCCTTGAGAAATGGATCTAAACCCTCCATTAACCTGTCCTCGTCCATTATCTTCTTCATATAAACTACCAAGTTCACATTTTCTTCTTCCCTGTTGAAATCAATAGCTTTCTTAGAAGTCAGCACCTCCAATAAAACAACTCCAAAGCTATAAACATCACTTTTATCGGTCAATTGAAAATTTCGGTAGTACTCAGGGTCGAGATAGCCAAGAGTCCCCTGAGCAGAAGTGAAGATATGGGTATCATTATTTTCAGTTGCCTCAACTAGTTTTGACAGGCCAAAATCAGAAACTTTGGCATTCAGTCTTTCATCAAGTAAAATGTTGCTAGACTTGACATCTCGGTGGTAAATCGGAGGAACAGCAGCAGAGTGCAGGTAGGTTAGACCCTCTGCAGTTTGATGAACAATGCGAAGCCTGCGGAGCCATGTCAATGGAGTCCATTTACCAGAATGGTTGCAATGAAGGTGTTCAAACAGAGTACCATTTGGAATATACTCATAAATCATGATAGGCTGCTTTAGCTCAACGCAGCAGCCAAGTAATCTTACAAGCCTCCTGTGATTCACCTGACAGAGTATACGAACTTCATTAAGGACTTGATCAGTTCCCTTTGTGTTTCCAAGCTTTGCACGCTTGATGGCTGTTATGGTTCCATCTTCAAGTATGCCTTTGAATACCTCACCGAACCCGCCAGTTCCGATGAGGTTCGCTTTGGAGAAACTGTTGGTTGCCTTTGTTATCTCCTTGCCAGTGAAAATCCTGGCGGATTTTCCACTATGTTTGGGATTCAACATCTCTTCCCTCTCTTTGATCAAGTTCTTCTGTGCTCTTCTTGAGTTATGGTGTCGCGTGTAGAATAAAACACCACTTAAGGCCATGAGTAGCACTGCCCCTCCCGCAAGAGCAGCTCCTGAAAGGATTTAAACAGGAAATCACTACTCACAAAAACACAAATCTTTCTTCTTTTCAGTAGCTAATTTGATCTGTTATTACATTATGTTCACGTACCAGCAAAGAGTGCTGTCCTTTTCTTCTTTTTCTTGCAAGCCTTCCCAGGGCTACACTTCATCATCTGCACACCTGCAAAGTAATTAAAGCGTTAATTAGCGAAAAGAAATCATGGAAACAAGAACCAAAAAGAAGAACTACACCATGAAAACTCTACCACTTACTTTGACTTTGACACAATCCATTGATTGAATCCCACCTAAATTTAGAATCACAGAAGCATCTATTCTGTCCAAGCTTAACCCGATCAGCAAAACATTTTGAGTTCAGCAATTCTTTGCAGTCCATCTGCGTTTTGCAGATTGGCTCTTGAGGCAACGTCCATCCAATCTCTACCCCTGGAGCAGGCCACTGCTCCGCTGTCACCTTTTTAACATCCAAGTTCACAAAGCTCTGATAAGCTCCACACCCTCCATCATAGACCTTAATCTCATAACTATCTTGTAACCCCTCTGTTTTGAATGTACAACACAATGGTGCACTCACACAAGCAGCTGTTTTTTCCTTGATGTAACTATGACAAATGCTAGTCGCTCCACAGTCCATAGGTGGTTTCAACTGTAACACTGCATCTTTACAATTAAACAACAGAATGGTGTTAGAACTAGTAATGTTGAATGGAAGACTCTGATTGAGCTGTATTCCTTGGCTATGGAAATCACTTGATATACAGGAGTTAGCTGTCAGGATTGCAGGTTCGATGGTCATCCTCTGGGTTAGTGGGTTAATGGATGTGATCTTGTAAGATGTTCCATTTAAAGCATCGAACCACAAAGTTTCTACAGTGCAACGGATCTTGTACAACTGGTCGCCACAATCTGGTCCTGTGCTAAGTGGGTATGGAACTGGAGTGAGACCACAGTTGCCACAGCGTCGTATAGCTATAGCTGACCAAGAGGATGATAGTAAAGATAAGAGGAGGATCAGTATTTTAGACGCAGTTTCTGCCATTGAAAAGCTTACCTCCAATACTATGGCTATTAAAAAAGCACTTGTGACAGTAGCAGGGATAGTAAATGGAAGATTATGTTCTTCAGACAAGAACCCGAGTGTCATTATTGGGACTCCGCAAAACAGGAGACAGACGTCTTTAACTCTTTACGTTTCACAAGGGTTTAGTCCTAGGTTTTCCCGAAAATGGATTCTGATAAGATTTGCAAGTTCAGTGTTCAGTGTTCAGTGTCTACTTCGTGGTTTGAAGAAGCTAAGCTCACTATCTCCTATTAGAACTAAGGCACATGCATGTCACTACTTGACAGACTATCGAAGTTATAGAAACTTGGAGAGGCATGCAGGTGTTGGCGTATAACGATTAACAGAATAAATCTCGGACGGCTACCAAGAAATTTAGTTTCAATGTACCTTGAAGAGATGAAATAGATTTGATTCGTTCGTATGCACTGCTTTTTATCTTACACGAGTTTGTTTTCCATGTCTTCTTATCGTTTCAAGATCCAAAATTTCTGTCAAGTTCAAAGTAAGCACTTCAGTTTTCAGGTTCCAATTTCATGGTTTTACTTTACACTTCTATGCTCGCTGGCCATTGAGGTTCGGGAATTAGGAAACTAGGCCTTGGGAAAGTGAGAGTGACAAGCACTCTGCAGTAACTCCTGCAATGTGTTTCGTTTTCTGGAGGTGCATTCTGCCATGTAAATCAACTAGTACCAGATGAGAAAGGGACTTTTAACGTGCTCCTCAGTGGGAGTTATTGTTCATATTCCTTCAGAAATAAGATAGATAGAAAAAATGTCCTGTTGTCTAATTATAGGATTGATATGCCCGAGTCTTGAGATACATTGTTGAACTGAAAGTGATTTCAATCCATATTTTACTATTAATGAGTTTCATTTTTTATGAAAATGATATGGGAACAAATTATAGTCATGCATAAATCAAGAGATATTTCGTGAAGTTCCTAAAAAAAATTTTAATTTGCACCATCCAAAGTGAAGATCAAAGTGAAAGCTAAAAAAATTCAAGGCACATGAAATTTATAAATAATTGGTAATCTTTGATGTGCTTCAGGTAGTCATTTTGATAATTTTAAAGACTCAAGTTATACACAAATACATCTTCATTTTAACTAATTACATGAAAAATTTCATTCGTGGACTATTAAAGTTTTGATTCCAAAAGAAATTCTCTTAAACAATTTAAAACATTTTTTGGGAAAAAATTTTCAAAATATTTAAGACAAATTTGCAATAAAAAAATTTAAGTTTAAACATTTAAAATTACTTAATCATGATTTTAATAGAATTAGTTGATCTATAAAAGTAATGATCAATCAATAAGTTAAAGTTGTCAAAATTAATGTATTGAAAGTTTGTAATAACACAAATTAATATTTTGGTCAACCAATACTTAACATTTAGGAAATCTTTTTTATTTAATGCATATTAGTCGATTAATTTGCTACACTAGTCGACCAATGTCCTGCAATTAACTATTGTAATGACTACTTTTTAGTTTCAATAGCAAATATGGGTCTCGAAATTTTATAAATAAATTTTTTCTGATTGGTCTTACATGAAAAAGTATTCGTTTATTCTTATGCACACTTTTCTAATTTTTCAAGTATTTGAGCATTCATTATCTTTTTTTTTTAATGTTTGAGCCAATTATCTTTCTCAAATAGATCAAGTGATACATTTTGAGTTGCATGATCATTTGGAGTTAGCCTTGTTGTGTTCTAAAGAGATTTGAAATTGCTCCTCATCTTGAAGCAACATTGTAAGAGAAGTCACTCAATACCAAACAAAACAAGATTAAGTTGTATGTTCTCTTCACCTTTTCAAAAAGGATTTATAGTGAAATTCTATTGGTTTGTTTGTCGATATATATTAATTGTTATTAAATTGAGTTTATTGGATAGGAAATAGCTTAAATTTATTAACACCCGATTCATCTTGCCTCTTGGGTGCTATCAGGGGCCAAGATGTGGCATTAAAGCAAGTCTATTTAGTTAGCATTTCAAATGAAACCATAGAATAAAGATCATAATAGCATATTTAGGAGTATCATTCTGTTCATCCAATCAAGAGAGACAAAATGTTAATAGGCCTCCTTCTTTGATGGTAATGGCTATTTTTTATTGAAAAGGTAGGATGAAATTCTTCTCGATGGTTAAAACTATTGACTTATAAAAAGTCTTAAATGGGCTTTTTTATTCCTATGAAAATTATAGATGACAAAAACACTTAAATTAAAGGACCCATTCTTAAGACGAGAGAGTTCTCTCTTTGAACAAACCTTTTCATATATTATTTTATGTATTAGGTAGGAATGAAAAAGTATTCATACGTGAAAATGCTCACAAAATTTAGTATACATTCAAAATCATGGATGAAGGTACAAATCAAGTTAAAAAGGTAAATTAAGCATGCTTAATAATCAATATGAGCTATTCTAAATAAAACATGACAAAAGCATATCAAGCATGTATATAAGATTGATTGATGTTATTAATCTTTTCTAAGATCTTGAAAAGACTTGCTATAATGTTAAAACAATAAGAAAATTACTTAGATTACTTCCAAAGACTTAGAAAGCTAAAATAACATCTATTCATGAAGTCAATGATCTAATAACACTATTATTTGAGGAGCTCATTATATCTCTTCTCATATACGAAAATGAGGTTTTAAGAGATACAAAAAGAAACAACACTTGTAAAGAAAAAAGAACTTAACATTCAAAGACTTAACGAAAGAATTAAGTGAAGCCAAGGAGGCATCAACAAGTAGAAGCAATGAGGAAGATCTAACACTTATCACTGGAAAGTGTAAGAAATTCTTCAAGAGATAATGTTTTCAAAAGAAAAGAACTCAACAAATGTAGAGCCCGGCCTCTACCGTAATCACTCCAAGTATTGTCCTCTTTGGTCAAGGGTGAGTTCACGACTCGAACCCAAGACCTCAAGATTTTGTTGCACTTTAAGTGCACGCCTCTTACCATTGAGCCATCTCCTTTCACGGTTACCGACATCTCCTTTCATGGTTAGTTCTCTCAGCCACTATCTATTGCCTTTAGTATGAGAGGAATAATCGCATTTTCAGTAGACGACGCCGATCTACCCACGACATCATTGAGAACATCATTGAGCTTATCCGTTCCCGACTTCTCGGCCTTGAGACTTGTCTTCAGATACCTGTTCTTCAGCGGCATATCTGGAGGCTTTCTACCTAGTCATTTTGCTTTGTTTTGCTTTGTTTGCGAGCCGCCTGTGACTTATTTCATTTTGAGAGCCGTCTGTGGCTTATTTGTTTCCTATTTTGAGAGCTATCTGTAACTATTTTGTTTACTTTGTACATAAACCCTCCTTTTAATTAATATATATGTTACTTTCTAAAAAAAAAAAACTAGTGAATCTTATGCACTTAATGCACATTAGTCATCAATGTATTAGTATCTTTCACCTAGCTTTTTTTTTCCACTCTATCAGCTAGTTTGGATATTGAAATTCTTTAGTTATGTGTTTTCTCATTTGTTCTTGAATTGAATATTTTGGTGTTTCTATATACACTTTTCTAAGTTTTTCAAGCATTTAAACATTGGTTGTTTCATTTCACTTTCAAAAAGAAAATATTCAATGTATTTTTTTTTTTTTGTGTGTGAGCTAATTATCTTTGACAAGGTGATATATTTTAATTATAAAAATCATTTTTATTGCGTCTTAAAGAGAGTTGCAAGCTTGACCCTAGGCAAAGATAGAAAGGACACTTACTCAGGGTTCGCTCTTAATTTGTCTGTATTATGCCTTACTTTATTCTTTACAAGGGTCCATTCTTGATACTCATAAATAACAAAAAAGACAAATCAGACTTTTTTTATTTACTTTATCTAGAGCTTACAAAATATTAGGAACGAACTTAAGAGTTAAGGTTGTTTTCACCTTGAAACAAGATTAAAAGAGAGAACAATCTACTAACAAAATAAGATTAAATTGTATAAAGCTTTTATTCATTTCATAAAAAATTCATAATAAAATTTTAAGCAGAATCTTAAAGCGTCAACTTACGGTGTTATCTCTTTTTTCTTGTACTCTTTAAATTATTATTTGATTGTGTGATTAGTTTAATTTAAATAATTTCTTTAGTATTATATATTAATTATTATTAAATTGAGTTTATTAAATAAAAAAAAACTTAAACTTATCAACACTCAATCTACGTGTCATTAGAGACTAACTTCCACAAATAGGCATAGAGACGTGATCCCTCAAAGCAGAAGTTCAACAAAAGTGAGAAAATGGTATCCTGGATTCGACAGGTTCTCGTATCGTATTAAGAAACCATCCGACCTCAATACTTAAGCTATTCAACGAGTCATTTAAGAACAGCTGAAACATCACTCTTAAACAGTAACACTTTTTTGAGTTTTTCTTTCCAGTGAAATGGGTTTAACCTACTTTGGGTTGCAAATCTTTCTAATTAAAATTCTGTTGTCCGTTAGATTCTGTCCTTTTTCCAGGATCCTGAGTTCTCTGAGACGGAAGAAAGAAGAATGCAAAAACAGTCACCGATCTGAATATTTGACTATCCGTCTTTCACTGCAATACTTCAGAAATCCAACCAAAAACAGAGCAAACAGCTATAGTAGATTACTGTTATGCTTAGTAACATGACCCTTTGGCCAAACATTACAATTCAGAGATTTACAAAGATTATATTCATTCAGGAAAAGAAAAAAAAAAAAAAAAAGCAACACAAAAGCGTGTGTACCCTTTGGTTCTTCACACGCTAATTCACCACACAATCATTGAAAATAAGATTTACCATAATTCACAATTCATCTAAGACACAAATCACCGTACTCCCACGTATTGTACATAGCTCCAAGCAAGCCCCAAGCTTTGTCCCACATGATCAAGTGGCCACTCGACGGGAGGTCAAGCGACAGAGAGGAGATTGAGCACCAGTCGATATAACAATCTGGGTGCCTGTAGAGTTCATATTTGAGGACGATGGAAAGGCATAGTCGGACCCGAAACGCCTTGCATCAGCAGCCTGAAACCGACCAGAGTCCCCTGGAAGTCGCGTGTAGGAGGGTGAAGGAGACTCGCATAGCCATGTCGAAAAGGGATCTTCTTTCCCGGTCTTGTATTGCATTACGACTTTGTACACGAAAGGAATGAGACCCTCCATTCTAGAGGTTGATTTTCAGCTTCAAAGACGAAGACTTTCTCGGTTTCTTACAATGGTGAAGGGCGAGTCAGGAGGGTCTGTTTATAAAAGAGAGATCTTATGTGACGTGGCGTAACAAGTTGGAGTCCGATTCTTCACGCCAAGTATGAGGATTGAGCAAATTATAAGATTAAGACCTTTATATATATATATAATTTCCCTCGTGTTTGTGATGTTTTAGGTATTTTTTTGACTAATTTAAACTTTAATCAATCAAGACCGAATTTCTTCAAAATGTTGGTTTAAATAGAGAAATTTGTGTTTATTTATTATTAATTAACCATCATTAATTTTGATTTTTAAAAAAAAATTCAAGTTAGTAGTAAATTTTTTAAAATTTTCAATTTAGCAATCAACCTTTCAAATTTCATATAAATCAAGACAAAACGATATTTTTGTTGACGTGATTAATAAATGTCATTGATGTTTAATATTAATAAAAATAATATTTTATCATGATTTATACAAGTTTTAAAAAGTTAGTCATTAAATTAAAATTTTTTAAATTTTGATATTAATTTGAAAAAATCTTAAAAGGTTATATATTGTTTAATTTGTTATTCCTTCATTTTTAATATGCATTACATATAGGTTTAATACTAAATAGTAATTTAGTAATATTAGTAGCTTAAAATTAGATAATAAATCTAATTTAATAATAAAATAAAATATATAAAAATGTTTTTTAATTGAACTATTCCTATAATATTATAAGGTTTTGGAAATTCTACTCATAAGACTTAAAACTCACAAAAAAAATTAAATATAAAGAACATTGTTTACATAAATGCTAAACAAAACCAATGAATATCAAGTAGACTTTGTCCATAGGAAAGCCACATCTAAACTCATATGCACACTCTCCATCTTTTGTTTGATGTCATTTATTCCTCAAGTTTGGTTAGGTTCATGTGATATTGTTTTTAATATCCGTTTGTTTGAATGTGGAGCATGTCAATTCCAACCCCTAGTCCTTAATTATCAGGTTTGTTCCAGTGGACCGCCCCATGTTTTTACTTTGACTAATATCGTAAATGAGTTATTTATTCGTAATTGGTAGACATCTGTAATTACTAATATTATAAATATCAATGATTAAAGGCTCACGTAGGCTTAATTGGTTCAATTATAAAAAATTTAAATCATATAAATTTTATAATTTTTTGTTTATTAATTAATCTATCAATTTTTTAAATTAATAATTTTTTATAAAATAAAATAAATAAATAAATTTTATTTAATAAACTTTTCTTTAATTAAACTTCAAATTATTATATTAATACAAATAATCTCTTTTAATCATATTTTAATTTCTTTAATTTTATTTAATTTTAAATAATTTTATGATAGTTTAATATTATTTGAACCTTTTAAACTTTAAAATTTTTGTCTCACATGTTTAATTTCTGATCTGATGTCTAAAACATTGATAAGTAGTAATTATAACACTAATAAATTAAGAATATATAACATTTTAAAAAAAATTATTTCAATGTCAAATTTTTTGAAGTTTCAATTTAGTAATTGATATTTTCAAACTTGTATAATTTAGGTTAAAAGGTTATTTTTTGTTAATATAGCATGTTCATTAACCATGACGTGGATATCTATTTATTAGTGACATAAGTAAAAAAAAAATATTTTGACTTGATTTATATAGATTTTCAAAAAATAGTTATTAAATATAAATTTTTGGTAAATTTATTATTAAATTAAAAATATACCGTTATTTCTAATAATTATTAACTAATGATTATGTTGTTGATTCCTGAAGCAATTTATTTTCCAGGTTTAGAACTTGGTTGAAACAAATGGGAAGATTCTCCTGGATAGAAAGAAACCTTGAAACTCCACAGCTAGCTGTATGAAGATAAGAATCATTAGGTGTATAAAACAGTCAAAACCCATGCAATATGTGGATGATCACAAAAGAAGGGGAAGTTTGGATCTTGAAACTGAAGTTGATTAGCCTGGAAAGCAAAAAACACCAATGAAACGTGACATTGTCAAAACCCTGAACCTGAAGCATGTATAGAAACTAATCCTGACGAAAAACGTGACACTACTGTTAAATTCAGGATAAGACTCGAGATCGAATGGAAGAAACAAGGAAACGAGAAGTGTGTTGACCTTACAAGTTATGCTGTGTCTGCTGAATCTGCGTATACCAACTCCAATGTCTACATCGCAGATGAAGTCATTGTTTGCATCATTTTCACATCATTGCACGGTCAGGGTTAGATATATGTTCCTGTCTTTATCTTTCTATCTTAATCCTGTACGAATTGAGATCCTTTAGCTTCACACCACAGATCATTGGGCGGTCAATTATTATCCCAAAGCAACTCTAGAATGAAGCATATGCTCAACCTAACATTTCAAGGTCATACATCAATTTAGGTACTGATTACATCACAACAGGCAACTAACAAACCGAATTCTATTGAATAAAATTTTGACAATACATAATAATAATTTCTAAAAATACCTAATATTTTAAATAGATGATAAACCTTCAAACAATTGGTAAAATTACTCATTTGTGATTATAAAATCATAGGTTCAAGTTACAAAAACGGTCTCTTTGTAAAAAATACAAAAAAAATTGCATATATTATGACCCTCTCAGACTTTCGCAAAACGAAAAGCTTTATAAACTTGGATGCGTTCATTTATTAAATTAACAATTAGAAAAAAGTTCAAATTTAAGTATGATTATTAAATATTGAGCTTTGAGTTTGACCAAGGGGCAAGTGTGACCAAAGTATTATATTATGAGTTGCTTTCTTTCCATACGCCATCATAGTTTAGAGCTTCTGATGACGTCGTTTAGGTGTATCATCCTATTAAAATATATTGCAACAGGTCTGACTTGAGAAATAAGTATTTATGGCAAATTTAATATTAACTGAAGCATTGAATTAAAAAAGGGAGTGTTGGAAGATTGAGATACAACGACGTCGCGCGGGTCATTGTGATTGGGCTGGAGTTTTAGGCTGGACTTCGCGTACCTTTCTTATTTCAAGCTAGTTGTTTGTCTTTTTAACCTGGCCAAGCCCAATCCCAACTCAAGTGCTTGCTTTGCCCTAATTTCCATTTTTGTTTTTACGTTTTTCCTTTTAATTCTTTTTTTTTTTACTTCCTAGTTTCTGAATTGACTTTGACTTCTTTTTGTTTTTATAATTTATGAATTTTTCTATTTTTATTTTTGTCTTATTATTAATTAATTTTTAATTTGTTTATAAAATATTTAATTATGTATTTGTTTAAGTAAAATATAACACATATTTATTATACAACATATTAGTATAAAATTATTCACTTAATTAATTTATTTTTTAGTTTTACTTCATATTTTTTATTATCAATAATAAATATGTAACAAGTTTTTAAAATATATACCAAAAATAAAAATAAAAATAAAATATCACAAAAATAGGAATGAAATTACTATTTTCATTTTAAGTTTGTGAAATTGTTGTTTTAAGTTCTACTTGTTTTTATAACACACGAAGATCAATTTTAATTTTTATAGAAATTTGATTGTATTATTAACTAAACATATAATATA
>JANTNU010000004.1:31658039-31669888 GCA_024752395.1 Erythroxylum havanense | reverse complement strand
ATTTGATGGCCAGCCCAGTCAATAAGCAATGATTAAAAAACTGAACCAATTTAATTGGTTTATTAATAGAAATTTTAAATTGATTAATCTTTAATTTGGTTTATTTTAATAATTTTTATTATTAAAAATAATCAATCAGTCAATTAATTAATTCATTAACTAAATTCATATAAAATAACTAATTTTCATAAATCATAATAAATATAAGTAACAATATTCATTTTCTTAATTATATTTTAAAATTATTTAATTATTAATTTATAACGATCTAATTTTTAAACCTTCAATCTCTTTTTTTTATGGATTTATTCAGAAGATAAATAAGAATACTCCTTTCCACTTGTTTAGTTATTTTCATATATCTCTTAATTTTAACACAACTTGAAGAGACGTAATTACTTGAACAAAAATTAGGTTGGACTTTTGCGAGTGGCTTGGGTTTGAAAGCATTTAAGTTATTAAAAAAAGGATCGCTTCTGTGTCTCAAACTCCACTTGCCTGTCAATGGATTCGGAAGGTTATCTTCTCCCATGTCCAATTAGTTAATGCCTGGTCATGGATCGCATCATAACTATACTTGAATTCCTAAACAAAAATAATTCTTTTTGTGGTTAGACACATCGTGTGAAATGTATAACAATTGACTTTTTTTTTTTTTGATTCGAGGAAATCTCGTAAGCGGACCAAGCGGACACACCTCTCTGAGGATTCAACTGGCGCACCACCTCACAGGCGGGCCAAACGAGCGCATCTCATCATTGAGGGCCCAATTAGTTCTCCATCTACAGGTAAAACCCCGGCTGTCCCAGGCTCTTACAAGAGGGGCTAGCTTAGAACCGAACCTGGGACCTAACCAAAGTCAAGTCTCGCTCTCAACCATCAAGCCACACCCTTTGAGGGCATAACAATTGACTCCGTTGTTACTTGACAGTGAGATTCACCTTATGATTAATTTTAAAAAATTAATTTTTATTTAAAAATATATAAATAAAATTATTTTAATATTAACATTACATTTAACTAACGGAGAGTTAACTCCGTCACATTTTTCATTCATGTTGTTGATGTTTTAAAAGTGTTAATATTTAATTTAAATGTTTCAAAACGATAGAGATTAAGTTGTATTATATTTTAATCGTTAAATTTAAAAATATACTTTTGACTAAATTTAACCTAATAACTCAATCAATTTAAGCATTATATAAGTTGCATGACTTTCAATGATATAGAAATTAAAAAGAGGGTAATAATAATTAATTTGCCTTTTTAAAATTAGGTTAAACATGCTATCTTTGACAAATTTAGTGAAGATAGATCACTCCAAGTAAGCTCAAATTAGGCAAACACCAGCTTACTATTCATGATATGTTCTTACAATGAAAAACTACCAATCACTAAACTATCAAGTTAAAAAATTAATCTCTTTTAAGTTTTAGATTGCAACTCTCTAGATGTGCAGAACTTTCAAGTGGTCGGTCCAATCAATTTTCACATAAAAAAGTCGGCACCTTTTCTTATTATGAAAGTTACCAATTAGGTAGAACTTGGGAGATAGTTTCTTGGTTGCATTGCATGCACTCAAAATAATTAAACTATTAATCCTTAAAGAATGATACAGGAAATATCATAAGGTAAAGATTTATGAATTTTTAATTTCTATTTTACCTAATGTTTAAAAAATTATATCTGAAAATTAGATCGATAATAAAAAGCGTTTAAAGTGTAAAGGTAAAATCAATATTAAATCGTTATGAAACTAATAAAGATTAAACAATATTGAACAATTTAAAATAAGATTGAATAAAATTTTTTTGATTATTGAAAAATGAAATTTAATAAAAAAAATTCTTAAATGAAAACTAAGTGATTTATTCTGATTTATAAAATTCAGTAAGTTTATGAAAACTAAATAATTTTTAATGACAGATAGTGACGGAGCTAGAAATTTAAGATAGGAGGGTCCAAATATTTATTTTTTTTAAATTTTGAGGGGTCTAGTACACCACTGACCTTTAAATAACTCCGTTTTTGTATATATATTAAAATAAAAAATATTTAATTTTTTTAAATCTTGGAGAGCTCAGTACATCACTAGCTCCCAAGTATCTTCGTCCCTGATGACAGAGATTATTGAAATAAGTCGAGTTAAAAAATTGATCAATTCAAAATTTTTACAGTTGAGTAAATTGGGTATCTTTGATATTTTAATCATGGATTTTCAAGACAACATTTATGTTTATTATTCCTTGAAAAAATTAATGTGAGTCATTCTCTTTATTAGTTAAGAATTTGTAGTCTCTACGTATTAACAAGATTTTTACTAAATTATTCTTATTGTTGTTTATTACTTAAAACGAAAAAGATGAAGAAATTAACCTAAATCATAGTCTAAGTAAATACTTTAACAAGTGGTCTCGCTTGGGTTGGAACACCCTATTCCCGTTAAGGTGTTCGAATCATGTGCCACTTAATTTGGTTCATATATTTGTGCAAATCTTATTTAAATATGTGGATAAAATTTAATGAAACATGACTGAAACTACTTAATAGGAGGAGAGGATCTGATCCTCCCTCCCCCCCTCTCTAGAAAATGTTTTAAACTTAAAACTATAAAATTAGATAATTAAAATTAAATAAATACCGAAAATTAGAGGAAAAATCCAGCTTAATAAATTAAAGAATAATAGTTATAGAAAATAATTATCATAAAAATAATTCTATGCCTTATTAATTATTAAATAATAGGACAATTTAATTAAAATTGTTGAATTAATTAAATTAAATTTAAATAAAATGATTATTTTAATTGGTTAGAGTAAAATTTAAAAATTAAAATTACATTTTGTCGTTATTTTTATAAATAAAGGAATTTTTAATTTTGTTAAATAATAAAGTCTTAAAGGAAGTTTTGTCTTTTAGACTCTTACCTTATATTTTTTAACTATTTTTTGCAGTTCAGTTGTGGGCCACAAGGATTTGACGGGTGACCGGAGGCGGAGACACTATATAAGCTGGGCTCCGTCAAAGGCCACTCAGCGTAGCATTTTCCCTGATTATGGAATCCAACGAACTTGAGTTAAATCCAACGAACTTGAGTTAATCTCCATTTTCTCTAATCTTTGCTTTCAGGTAACTCCTAATTCCAGTTACTTTTGCTGTCGCACTCTGCTTGCTTGCCTAGAAAGTGATTTCCAAGTCCACCGATTGTTCTTGAAGTTTTAGTTATGGTTTTGTCCCACCTTTTACTGGTTACGTGCATTTAGCTGACGGCTTCTTCCTATTTGATTTTTCATCTTTTGTGTAGTTTATTGACCAAGTGAGAGCGAGCCAAGTCCGAATGTAGCGCCTCGGCTTAGCTTCTTTTTTGTTCAGTCGCGACGTTTGCAAGCTAGAGGAGGCGATGTTCGTTCAATAGCTTGTTATTTTTAAGACGCTGCTCATATCAAATCAAGAGATCGTTCACATGGACTTTCAAGTTCAATTTTTATCGCTTTAAGCGCATTTTTGTGATAAAGCAGTTGATTTAGCTTCTCACAAATAGTACCATTTGATGCTATTAGCTATGAGACTTTTGGTCCTGAATTCAGTGGGACCACCGAGGAAACGAAGAGCGGGTTTACTGATAAAACAAGCTGGGCGAGGTTCTTATCGGGGAAGCTAGAAATAAGTTTAGGGGTTTGGATAAATTTGTTGTTCTGCTAGAAATAGTAGTAGGGAATTTTTGTTGTTGTTAGTTGTTGTTTTTTCCAATTAGTCCACGAATGGGAAGTAGTGATTTTGGGGAATTGCTCCGAAGTCTTTGCAGTGACTCACACTGGATATATGCCGTGTTTTGGAAACTAAGGCATGAAAACTCCATGTAAGTTGTTATTTCTGAATCCCTATGTATTTGCTTAGCGTGATGATACTGTAAATTTTTTGTTCAATTTTTTTTATGGATTTTGCATCCTGCCCCAACCTTATGTTACTCTTATGATTTCTTTAACTTAGGGCTTATTTATGGGGAATTTCATACGTAAGAGTTCTTATTTTGGACACATAGAGTCCTTTTGTCTGATGTCTAAGCAAAATTCTATAGCCAAGGTATTGCAGTCTTACAGTTTTCTGTTGGATGCTTGATGCTATGTCCTTTGATACCTTAAATAAAAATCTAAAGATGGTAAATGTTTGAGAGAAGTTTTGAATTATAAGTAAATTTTTCTCTTTCTTTTTGTGTAGAACTAGAATTGCAGTTCTTGAACCAGTTACTTTTCAGTATAAATCCCTTATTTTCTACTTGCTTACCTGTTTTCTTGTTAATAATTTTAGTCCTCAAGTCTTTGTCCATATCAACGATTCATCATGCAGTGTAACAAGTGATCCATTACTTAATGACAGGGCCTTAACTTGGGAAGATGGGTATTTTGATTATCCAAAGCTAAGAGAACCTATGGGAGGTGAAGATATTTATAGCAGTGGAATTGGTGGTATATTTTCTCTGCAGTTTGAAACTTCACCACTGTATTGTACCTCTGACGCATCTCCATTTGGATTTTTGTTGGCTGACATGCAGCAGCTTGAGTACACTGTAGGAGAAGGGTATGATGACCTTGATCCATTTTGTAACAGATTGTGAGCTCTCCTATCGAATATGTAAACGAAGTAATCTATTTAAAAAATAAGACTGTCATTACAGTCTCCCTTTAATGTTAACATCAGTGGAAGGACATATTTTAAGATCCCATTATATGCAAGCTATTGAGTGATGAAAATTGATTCTTGTCTTCCAAAAATTCTCAGGGTTGCTGGTAAAGTAGCATTAACTGGAAAGCATTGCTGGGCTTCCTTGAAAAATATTTTGAATGGAGAATTGCTTCCTGAGTTAGTTTCTGAGGTCAGATTTCTAATAGCAATAAATGATAAATATGGCTAGTACCTAGAAAATAACAAGCCATGCTTACAAATGACATTATTTCCATTTTCAGTGTCCAGAAGAGTGGCTGCCTCAGTTTGCAACAGGTATAAAGGTAACTAAAATATTGCGATATTTCCTCCTCTATATATGCCTGCATGTAAGATACTTCTGTGTGCATTAAATACTTGTGCATGTTCCTGGGATGGGATTGTTGGTTCTTTTCAATTGCTTAAATCTTTTATAGGATATTTATGATTTAATTTCTCAAGATTTTAAGATTATTCTTTAAATTGATTACAAACTTGTCGCTTGCAATACTTTGGGCAGACAATTTTGCTGGTACCTGTAGCTTCTCGAGGAGTACTACAGCTTGGGTCCTTCGAAGAGGTGAGCATATTTCCTTAACTTCATGTAGTTGTGTGGTGACTTCTTGTTCTATTTGATAGGTACCTATAATTTTCAAATTGTGTCCAACCATGCGATTGATTTGTTGTCTTCGATGAAAATAATACAAGTCAAAATGAAGCATTGTAGGAAAGCCTTCATGTCTGAAAGACCAACCCAAATGTAATTCTGGGTTACTTTTCCGCTATTCATGTGCATTTGCACTCCTGAGTCATACTTGTGTGCATGCGCTTTGTGCTTGCAGGGGAGAGATTTAAACATTTTTTCGTTTCATTGTAAGTCTTAATTTAAGGCCTTCTCTTTGTTCTTTTTCTATGTTCAAGGTTGCTGAAGATATTGAAGTAGTGAATCATCTCAAAGATGTCATCAATGGCCTCATCCAAGTTGGGGATTATGGTCTGCCTTTGTGTTTGAAGAAGGATTTTGAAGCTCAGATTACATCTCCTCTAACATCTTGTCCCATGACGAACTCAAATATAACATCAGCATTTGCAAATAGGCCTGTGAAAGCAGAGGATTTGGATCATTTCAAGCTGAATAAAGAGAATTTTACTGCTGCAAGTCAAGCGAAGCCAATGCCGATGTTTAAAGACATGTTTATGTGCTACGGAAAAGATCTTATGCAAGCTTTTGAATTTGAAAGCAAAAGCAAGATTGAGGATGCACCAGATGATCTTTCTGAAGTATCAACTTCAACCGAGTCATTAAATACGAGCCAACTAGAGATGGTAGAGAGCAAGCTGGTTGAACTCTCCTGTCTGATGCAGGAATTAGAAGTGTATTCCCAGTTTACTGACTTTGATGTGGGAGTTTCTCAACAATCTGTTACTGGAACTACAGATTCTTATTCAGCTGGAGGTGTTTCAATGCAGTCATTTGAAGGTAGGGCTTCTGCTGACGTTGATCATGAAAATTTTGGTGGTATCCTTAGCTTTCCAAAGGGTTGCGAGTTACACAAAGCACTTGGACCAGCTTTTCAGTGCCATACCAGTGAGATTTTCTGGAACTCTTCCTGCTTACATGATGATAGTTACAGCAGCTCAACTCTGATATACAGCCAAGATCCAAGTGAAATAACCGACCGCTCATATTCTGCTAAAGGAGCTGGTCCTGAATATTTGTTGGACGCTGTTGTTTCTAAAGGTTATGATGATTCAGGTGATACTTCTGTTGATTGCTCTGAAAGTTTCAAGTCATCCGTGAGCTCACTGGGACAGTATAGTGCATCGTCTGCATCACAAAACCAATCTGAAATTAATGTTCTCAAGATGAGCGATCAAGCTCCGTTTAGCCAAGATAGGTCAGAGCATGCAGCTGATGGAAGAAATATTAATCCTACTTCTGATGCTTTGAAGAGCATGATAAACATGATTTTTGTTAAGGATCAGCAACAAAGGCAGAGCAAACACTTGCAGCCTCAGAAAGGACAAAAGTCACCAAATATTAGCAAAAGGAGGGCGAAGCAAGGTGATAACCAAAGGGCTAGACCAAGAGATAGACAGCTGATACAGGATAGGGTAAAAGAACTCAGGGAACTTGTTCCTAATGGAGCAAAGGTAAGCACTCTGCTTATATTTCTTTTTTCTGGAGCTTTAATAGGATTCTACTTAAGATTTGATATCTAATATGTCTGCAAGTGTCTTTTGTGAAATTGCAGTGTAGCATTGATGGACTACTAGACCAAACGGTCAAGCATATTTTGTATATGAGAAGTATAACTTCTCAAGCAGAGAAACTGAGGCAGTGGGTGCAGCAGGAGGTATGTAAAGTGAGTTCATACAGATTAATGTCTAGCAGTTTTATCTTTCATGAAAATTTAGGTACGGGAAATGAGTGGTTGTGGAATGTAACAGGCTATAGTAGCAAATCTGAATTTAATTTTTCTTATGGAGCAGAGACAGTACTTTGAAGTTCATGTTTCTGTTGTAAAAAAGTGGTTCATAAATAAACTGATTGGTTTTCATTTGCTTAACCAAAGGTCTTTTCATACTGTGTTCAATCATTAGCAAGCTCAACTTCCATGTGAATACCTTGACAACAAAATAATTTGAAACTGAACTTCTTACAGGTGGCTTCACGCAAGAGTTGCAGATCAGCTGATTCCAAAAACTACTTTCATAATGGAAGAAGCTGGGCCTTTGAATTTGGAACCGAGCTCCAAGAATGCCCTATAGTTGTGGAAGACCTTGAGTATCCAGGACACATTCTTATTGAGGTTTGTCCTGCTAGTTTAAAAGTTCTCACTATTTCAATGTTTAGCAACTCAAAACCTCTGCCTTTGACAGATGCTTTGCAACGATCAAATACTCTTCCTGGACATTGCTCAAGTGATCCGTGGACTGAATTTAACAATTTTGAAGGGTGTGATGGAAAACCGATCAAATAACGCATGGGCACATTTTATAGTAGAGGTAATTGTATGCCATTAAACTCAATATTCTTTTACTGTGTCGAAAATGACCAACATTTCAATAACATCTGCATTTCTTGCAGGCGTCCAAAGGTTTCCATAGACTGGATATCTTCTGGCCACTGATGCAGCTTTTACAGCGAAAAAGAAAGCCCATATCGAGCAAGATATGAGGCATTCTACTGTGAAAAAAACCATGCAGAGGAAGTGAATGCCACTGAATCAACGACAGATTAGGTCAGAATCTAATTTGAATTGGAATTGCTGTATAAATAACAAGGAAACTTCTGTGTGGTTTAGTCTTGTAATGGATTCAAGCTCCTAAATCCAGTGATTCCTTAATGCTTGTACATTATATACATTTAAGACACATCTATCTCGGAAAGCAATGACCGTAGTAAAGAGTTATTATCTTCTCTATTCTGAGTTAGGGACTTATACACAATCTGACTTAATTTCAAGTTCGGACTTGAATTATAACTTGACATGTTGCCGTCCTTAATTTCTATTATTTAGATGAGAAGTCCCTGTCCTACCGCTTCACTTAGGTTGGACCCTTCTTTGTGTAAGACGTCAAAGTTTGATTAAGAGCTCTTAATGACCTTTCTCTACAATTTCTCCAGGTTCAAAACGATTGACATTGGAGCATCACATTGGGCATCATTTAGCTTTGCTCTTTGACCTAAAACAATATACCAATTTATTATATCACATTTGCATACTAAATTGAATTGTTAGATTTTACATAAAGCCTTATTTAAATTATTTCATTTTAATTATCGTAAAAAAAATGAATGTGGTCTCCTCTACATGCCTCCTTAAAATATAACAAAACTCGTGTAGATGGCATTTTAAGTTGAAAGTCAACAATTAGATGCTTCATAACGAGTTAACGAGTATCATTGATAAGATCTTATTTTGACTAATTATTTGATATTAGATCATTTGTTTTGAATTTATTTTTGTGCTTAAATTTAAGAGATATAAACTAGAGATTGCATCAAATTGTGATTCTTTTGATAATAATGACAAATTTTGGATAAGATAAAGAGATTGATTCAGTGGATAAGGCTGATCACTCGAAGAGTTGGAGTTTAATTGGAAAACTTCATGTTATTCCTATCATATAGAAGTTTGATTTTGAATTCGTTTTAGATAAACATCTTTACAAGCTAGAGTTAGATTATGATTATATTAGAAAATCCTATAAAAGGGACATTTCTCACAACATAAAGAGGTTCTCTCTCTCTCTCTCTCTCTCTCACTTTTACATTTTTTTTAGCATTTCTTGGTCTTTTTTCTATCTTTGTTATTGGAACGAAAGCCATGTGTAGTTAAACTCAATCATCCTAATTCAAGGGAATTCGAAATCCTAGTTGTAACCTTGTGAGATATTGTGTTTCAAACTTTTAATCACGTTTTAATTCAAGTATTTTTTGTTTTGAGTTTTCATATTTCATGAATGATTGATATTCGATTAATCAGACAATTTAATTTAATATTGATCATTCGACCGCTATCCAAGAATTCAGTGATTCGTAATTGCCATGAAGGATTAGTACAAGTAGCAAATAGATTATTTATGAATTTCCATATTTAACTTATGATAAACAAGAAAACTAAATTGAATAGGTTCAAGTATCTCGATCATTTAATTTATGGTTTAGTTTTTTTCACGGAGCTAATCGCTATAATTTATTTGATATGGAATTCTATCAAACCAATCAATAGATGATAAGTTTTAGTTTAGATGTTAGGTTTGAACCAATTAATTTAAGAAAATTTGAGACTTATTACGACTATCCTAATATGTTTCGAACTAACTCCTTAAATTATGAAAATATTCTTTTTAGACCAATGATTAATGTTACAATTAGATGAGATCTTTCCCTTGAATTGGAGTTTGGTAATATGGACTTTCTCATATTTAAATTCAATTCATTTAATTTGTTTTTGTCTTATTTTTAGTTAATCAATTTCTTAATAAAAATCTCCATTTAATTTTATTGCTTGAAATTAAGAAATTATTGTTCAGTTCTCTAAGGATTCAACTTGGTTCCATGATTATTATAAAATTTTGAAGAATTGGTATTATTTTTGGGGTGTCGACAACCCAATTAAAATTTGGCATCATTGTCGAGGAATTATTTCAAGTTTCTTAATTTCTTTTCCTTTTTATTTTTATTGTTACTGCTAACCTCTTGCTTGTATGACTCGTGCTTCTCATACAGGTAAACTGCAATATAATCTAGAAATTGAGAAGACAGCACGTCATTTAAGAAAAGAGACTAAGCAAGGAAGCATTCATTCACCTTCAAACGTTAAAGTTGAAATAAATCTAACCATTGTTGAAGATTCTAATTTTCAAAAAGTGGATAAAAGATGACATATCTCAACTTAAGAAGGTTGAGGAAGTTAGTGACATCGAATTTGAATCAACAACCTTTATGCATTCAATTTCCAGACGTTGAGGTAGATTTTGAGTTGAAATCTAGTTTGATTTACTTACTGCCTATGGAGGTGAAGATCCGCATAAACACCTGAAGGAATTTCATTTTGTCTGCTCTAGAATGAAGCCACAAGGGGTAATAGAAGAACAAATTTATCTCAGGGCCTTTCCATTCTCTTTAAAAGATAAGGCAAATGATTAACTATGTTATCTTCCACCTGGCTCAGTAATAATATGGAATGAGATGAAAAGAAATTTTTTGGAGAAGTTCTTTCCTACATCAAGAGCAACAAATATCAGAAAGGAGATATGTGGGATAAGATAAAGTATCGAAGAAACATTATATGAATATTGGGAAAGGTTTAAGGAGCTATGTGCTAGCTGTTTACATCATCAAATTCTCGATCAACTTCTAATTCAATACTTTTATGAAGGACTATTTCCAATGGATCGAAGAATGGTTGATGTAGTTAGTAGAGGAGCTCTATTAAACAAAACACCTTGGGCAACCAGACAGTTAATATCAGTTATAACTAAAAATTCTCAACATTTTGGGACAAGGATGGATGGAGCTATTAAGCATGTGAATGAGGTAAGTAACACACATCTTAAGGAAAATATCTGATTTAACCACTCTAATTCATCAAATGATTGTAGGTCATTTGCAATCGACAAGAGTGCAAAATATGCTCATTGTTTGGACATCCTACGGATATGTTCCCCATATTGCAACAAAACTCTCTTCAAGAAGCTAACACAATAGGGGGCTTTCCTGGTCAAGCTCAATGAAAGTATGACCCTTATACCAATTACTGTTGGACCCTGAAATTTTTTTTCTTTAGGTTAAGCATGATTTAAAAATAATCTTGGAGTTTTGATAGATTTAAATTTTGGAGTTGTAATTATGTCAAGGTTAGTAGAATTTGTTGAATGAGTAAGTGGAATTAAAGTGTTAATGTAATAACGATGTTTAAGGACATTTTTTGGAGATCACTTAAGCATAAAAGAACATAAGCTTATAAGGAACGATAAGATGAACTTTTTGAGCTCGTTAAGGGTAGAAATAGAAAAAGAATATGTTGTTTTGCTTGTTAAGAGGAGACAAACGTGAATTGAAGAGGGAGAAGAGTGAGAAACGAAATTAAGAGAGAGGAAGAGAGGTTTCGGTGAAAGAAGAAAAGAAGAGAAATCAAGGTTGTTAAGGTAGGTTAACCATCTTTTCTTCTTGCTTTATTAAAGGAATGAGTTGTGTTATGGATGAGGAATTAGAGAGGAAAAAAGGTTTGTGTAGAGAATGTTAGGCCCCAAATTTTTGTTTTCTTGAAGTTATTAAGTATGAATTAATTTGATTTATGATTTATGGTCTACTTTGATTTTTTTTTGAGAATATTCATGGAAACTTAGGATTGATTTGAATTTGGTGTGAAATAAATGTTATGAAAGAGTAGAAATGTTTAAGGGCAAAATGGTCAAGGCACTTAAGTTATGAGATTTTAGACTAAGTAAGGAGGGGTATTTTGGTACATGTGCTTATTAGGTTTAAGAAGTTAAAATAAGAAAAGAAAAGGAATTAAAGAAAAGAGGAAAAGGAGAAGAAATAGAAAGAAGAGAAACGAAGAGAGTGGCGGCAGTGAGAGGAGAAGAGAAGAGGAAAAGAGAAAGCGTTTGTTTGAGGATTGTCGAAGGTTTTT
>JANTNU010000004.1:31638962-31651843 GCA_024752395.1 Erythroxylum havanense | reverse complement strand
TACAGTATCAAATGAGAGAGTACCTTGGCTAGGCTTTTATTCATATTAATTTCAATCTTTAATTTTAATTTCTTCCTGCGTGATTTCGTGTTTTCTAAAATCAATCATTCCCATTTTAATTGTTTTCGTTATTATTATTTTTATTATTTTGTTTTTGATTTTGATTTCGCACAAATAAATAATTACTTCACTGGTCTCTGTGGATTCGACCCTATTCACCACTTTACTCACTTAAGTGTTCTAGAGTAGGAATTTATTTTTGATTGGTTTGACACGCCATCAGTTAGTAAGAGATGAAGATATTTTGCCTATTTCTGAAACTTTTCCTGATGAGCAGTTGCTCCAAATGAATGGTATGATTCCATGGTATGCTAACTTAGTAAATTATTTAGATACTAAAACTTTACCTTATTACATTATTAAGTCTAGGAAGGACAAGATAATAAATGAGGAAAAATATTCTATATGGGATGAACTGTTCTTATGGAAGTTCTGTTCTGATAAAATTATAAGGCATTATGTGCTAGAAAATGAACAAAATTCTGTCTTAACTTTTTTGTCACAATTATGCATGTGGAGGTCACTTTATCCCCAAAAGAACTGCTAGGAAAGTTTTGGATAATGGATTATATTGGGAGACTTTATTTAAAGGTGCTTATGTATTTTGTAAAAGTTATGACAAATGTCAAAAGACAGGTACATTATCTCATTAGAATGAAATGCCTCAAACCCCATTTCTTATAGTTGAAAATATTTGATGTATAGGGTATTGATTTTATGGGGCCCTTCCCTTCATCTTGTAGATTTTCTTACATTCTTTTGGTTGTTGATTACGTTTCCAAATGAGTGGTAACAAAAGCCACTAGAACTGATGATTCTGCAATTGTTGTAGGGTTTATAAAACTAACATTTTTAATACATTTGGAATCTCACGTGTCATCATTGGTGATCAAGGGAGTCATTTTTTGCAATAAAGTTATGGCAACGCTATAGCATCATCAAGTAGCCACTACCTACCATCCACAAATGAATGGACAAGTAGTAATATCAAATAAATAGGTGAAATCCATCTTAGAAAAGACCGTGAATCCTAGTCAAAAGGATTGAAGTTTTTATTTTCTTAATAAATATTTTAAAATATTAAATATATTTATTAAATAGTTATCAAGTTAAAATTTTAAAAATTTAAAAATTTAAAATTAATTAATATAATATTAGAATAAATTAAAAAATTAAATTTTATTGATCATAAAAATAAAATATAAATATAAATAAATAGATTCTAAACTAAACTTGTCTTAAATTTACGGTTTATAAAACATAAAAATTTTCAATTACCAAAATTAATGTAAACATTAAGCTATAAAACTATTATTTATTATATAGAAATTTCTATTATGTAATAAGGTCACTTATTTAACTGTATTGAATAATAATTCAAAATCAATATTGTTATAAGTCAACCGAGTTTGTTTAAGTTGTTTCCTTTATTCCACCTATTCAAAGTTTTGAATTTTTTGTTTGTTTGGTTAATTTGTTACCGAGATATTTGTTCAAGTTCGTTTCTTCATTGCTTATATATTTAGGTCATCATCATCAATGTTAGATAAACACTTGACCATTAGTAATGTAGTATCCCATCACCGATGGGAAGGGTATATTGGTAAATTATGACGGGTTAGAATTTTATACTGCATATTATTGATTGAGCATTTTTCTGGCCTCTAATTTTAGAGGAATGAGGTATTTTGCACATGCATTTATAGGTACATGCATTCATGACATTTTTTGACATTTAATTATGAACATGATTTGGTTTGTGAATTTTGAGATAATTATGTTTGATTATGATTTATTGGGAATTATGGAATAATTGGGTCTGAATAGCTGATTTAGAATGTTTTAAGGGTAATTGGCAGTTGATAGCGACCCATAGGAGATTTTTCTAGAAATTTGGGAGTAAATGTCTGGACCGGAAATTTTCCGAGTAACAGACTGGTTGACTGTGTGGTACTGAAATAACTGTCCAATGGTAATGGGAAAAAAATGGATACTAGATGTTAGGAATAAAAAAATGTTGATCCATTGGAATTTAGAGACTGAAATAAAAAAAAAATAAAAAAAAGGGTCTTGATGAGTGTTAGAGGAAAGTGAGAAACCCCCTTTAAAAGCCTTAGGTTTTGAAATTGGTGGATAAGTTTATCCTCTCCTTCACCTAGGGCAAACTTCCTCCTTCTTTCTTTAGTGAATTTCGTTTCCTTCCTCCTTTGAGATTCTTGCTTGCTCTTTCATTGTGGTTGAAGAACATCTAGAAACCTTGGAGATAATGATGTTTTGCGTGGATATGGGAGATAACCGTGGATGTTAGGGCTTGGAGGAGATTTTTGGAGATTTGAAGATTTAGGGCTTGATTGGTAAGTAAAATGGCTTTAATGTTGTTAGAATGCATTTATGGTGTTTATTGTGTAAGATTATAGTAGTTGAGGGGAGTTATTGCTGGTTTTAGAGAGAGAAATGGCGAAAAATTGGTCGGAGAAGAAGGTCGGACACCCATAGGTCGCGGCGAGCGTGAAGGAAGTCGCAGCGGCCAGCTCTAAACATTTGACGCCGCGGCGAGCTCGAGTTTGTACGCCGCAACGAGCCCTTTTCCATTGCGTCGAGGCGAGTCCCAAAGAAATTTTTCGCTGCGGCGAGCGTCTTTACACGCCGCAGCGAGAGACTCCAGGACGCCACGGCGAGCGTTCCTTGGCCGCGGCGAGGGACATTTTTCTGATTTGATTTAGTTTGGTTTTTGGGGCATAACTTATGGTGTAGACCTCCAATTGAGGTAATTCTTGATTCGTTATGAACTAGAAAAAGAGGTCTATAATTGAGGTAAAGAATGAAAGTTTGAATTTTAAATTAGTAGGATCACAATTGTTGAAAGAAAGTTGATTCCTATTGCAACCTCAGGATTGCATTATGATAATTGGAGTATCACTTGGGATCTTTAATGGGTGAATTTGACCAAATGAATAAGTTTTCTTGGGATTATTATAAGGTGCATGATATGGTGGATTGAACTGAATTTTAGAAATGCAATGAGTCATTGTTGATCAATTGAGTGAAAAGTTAGATTTGGACAAAAGATAGTGAAATTGGGATATAGCGCCGGAAAGTCATGAACATGCATTGTACATCTTTTAATAAAGACATGTGCATCATTGAATTGTTCTGATTATGCATTTAGTAATGGGTAATTATTTAACTGTTATAGAGGCACCGTTGGATCGTCATTCCACGAATATTTGCTAGGACTTCTAGGTAGTAGCTCGGAAGTTACAGGTGAGTAACCTAGTTGGTTCCTAAATTTTTGATTGTTAAATGCTCTATAAACTGTCTGTGAATGTGAATTGTATGATCATGTGAATGAGTAGAATCGATACGTTTACTTTTGATAAATCGGATTTGATTGCTTCGTGATTCTGAAGAATGGTGATAAATGGATTTTAATGGCATTGTGACTGTAAATTATTGGGCATTTTGCATTTCATATATAAATGCATGAACAGATAATGATAGTTGTGACCTGAGTCGCCACTAATACTGAAACGAGCCTCGAGCTCGAAGGGAGTTAGTGCATACCCAGAGGGCTCTCCTACTCCCTAGACGTGTCTACTGAACACTGTATACTATTTAAGAGCTCGGTCACAACACTGTAATAAAATAGGAAAGAGTCACATATTCATTGCATACTCATTGTGATGGATTGAATACTGTGATTGGAAAATAGGAAAGAGTGCATGCTATAATTGTGATAACTGATTTATGAAATTTCTGAGTTCTGTGGTTGTATGAGAAATTGTAAATTGCTATATGGTATTCCGAATGCGTTATTGTGATATGCTGTACGCTATTTGCGGAATGCATGAATTGAATGAACCATCGATGATGGTTTCTCATTGAGTTCGCAAACTCACCTAAAATTGCATCTATTTTTCAAGATCGATAGATTAGACTCCTAGCTCCGGAGACAGATTTTTCCTGCCGTGTGAGCGCCTTGGCAAGAGAAGTTATGGCACACAAGTCAGTCAGCTGGGATTGATTTTTGGGGATGACCTAGTATAGACTTTTGTATCAGATTTCCTTTTTGGAGTAATGTATTTAGATCGTGAAAAACTGATAGACTTGTCTATATTTCGATTTAATGTTATGAAATGAGAAAGTATCTTGGTTTTAAATTATACTGAGTTTTATATTGCGGTTTTATTATATTGATTCCATGAGAGTACTGTAGTGATCGATTGCTCGTAGCTCTCTCTTATTGTGGGATATGCGTCGGAACGACCCACGGGCATCCCGGTGCTACCCTGCGGTAAGGGGGCGCTACAAGTAAAGTATTTTATCTATTGCATTATCTCATCTTTTTGGCTCTTTTAAGTTTTTTTTTAGACAACAAATTTGGTATCAGAGCTAGAATGATCCATTTCAAGTCCTTCTCAAGGTCCGTTCACTCAAGTCTAAAGACCCAACACCACAATTTGTCCTTTTTTTCTCAAATGTGGACTGTAGATTTGATTTTGAGGTGGGTGAATCCGAAGGTACCTAATGAGCAGAATGACATGCTTCTTGCACCTTATACGGAGGAGGATGTGAAAGTGGTTTTATTTTCAATGCATTCTGATAAATCTTCAGGGCCTGATGGTTTTAATCTAGGTTTTTTAAGACGCATTGGTCAATAGTTAAGAATGAGGTTCGTAAAGCTTGTTTCGATTTCCTTCATAATGATACTAGTTTACCTGGTACAAATCGAACAAATATCATTATGCTACCTAAGAAGAATAATCCTGAAGTGGTTTCTGATTTACGGCCAATATCTTTGATGAATGTTATAGATAGACTGGTTTGTAAAATGATGGCAAATAGGTTAAAGTGCATACTGGACTCCATTATTTTTGAAACATTAAGTGCTTTCATTTCGAATAGGTTAATTACTAATTGTATTATAACTACCCATGAATGTTTTCATGTAATGAAATGGAAAACACAAGGATAGAACGGGCATATGGCAATAAAAACATATATGACAAAAGCGTATGACCGTATGGAATGGGGATTTCTGAATGTTATGATGACAAAATTGGGTTTTGCATCCCAGTGGATACAAAAGATTATGAAGGCGGTTTCATCGATAGTTTATTATATTGCACATAATGGGCAGGAGTTGGGGCCGATTGTTCCATTACGTGGGTTGAGGCAAGGTGATCCACTATCTCCGTACTTATTTATTATTTGTGCAGAGGGACTATCTGCTATTTTATCGGGATATGTGGCTTAGGGACTGTTACATGGCATAAAACTTGGCCAAGGAGATTTATCTGTATCACACTTATTATTTGCTAATGATAGTTTATTTTTTATGCGAGCCTCTATTATTGAAGCAGCAAATTTGAAGCAGTGTTTTAGAATATATGAAGACGCTTTTGGACAAAGTATCAATTTAATAAAGTTGGCAGTATCTTTTAGTCCTAATGTTAATTGTGCAGAAAGACAAGTTATTTGCCAAAACCTGGGTATTAAGGAAGTGATGCAACATAATTCCTATTTGAGAATGCCAGCAGTTATTGGAAGAAATAAGCAACATATGTTCCAGTATATTGTGGATAAAGTGGCTAAAATGCTAGTAGAATACAAATCAAAAGTTCTCTCAAGAGCAGGCAAAGACATCCTCATTCAAATGGTTGCCCAAACCATTCCTAATTATTTAATGTCTTTATTTCTACTTCCTTTGAATGTTTGCAGGAAAATTGAATCTTTGCTGAATGCTTTTTATTAGACCTCGAGTGGTCTGGAGTCAACTGGAATCCGATGGAGGAGATGGAATATTTGTGTATTCCAAAGGAGAGGGGTGGTCTTGCATATAGACGTATTGTATCCACGATTTTAACCTTGCTTTTTTGGCTAAGCAGGGATGGCATTTATTACAAAATCATTCTTCCTTAGTTGCTAGAGTTCTAAAGGGGCAGTATTACCAAGACTCTTCATTTTGGGAAGGAAAACTTGGTAATAATCCTTCCTACATAAAAATAAAATATAAATATAAATATAAATAAATAGATTCTAAACTAAATTTGTCTTAAATTTATGTTTTATAAAACATAAAAATTTTCAAATACCAAAATTAATGTAAACATTAAGTTATAAAGCTATTATTTATTATATAGAAATTTCTATTGTGTAATAAAGCCACTTATTTAACTGTATTGAATAATAATTCAAAGTCAATATTGTTATAATTCAACCGAGTTTGTTTAAGTTGTTTCCTTTATTCTAACTATTCAAAATTTTGAATTTTTTGTTTGTTCGGTTAATTTGTTATCGAGATATTTGTCCAAGTTTGTTTCTTGATTGCTTATATATTTAGGCCAACATCATCAATGTTAAATAAACACTTGACCATTAATAAATTATTTTATCTATTGCATTATCTCTTCTTTTCGGCTCTTTTAAGTTTCCGTTTAGACAACAAATTTGGTATCAGAGCTAGAATGATCCATTTCAAGTCCTTCTTAAAGTCCGCTCGCTCAAGTTCAAAGACCCAACACCACAATTTGTCCTTTTTTCTCAAATGACAGTAGGAACAAGATTTTCCACTTCTCAACCAATCATTCCCATTTTTAATGGAGAAAAATATGAGTGGTATAACATCAATGAAAACTTTGCTCAAATCCAAAGAGCTATGGGATTTGGTAGAATATCGTCGAAATTCTAGAACCCAATGAAGGAGAGGAAGAAAGATTAGAGGAAACTAAGAAGTGGGATTCCAAGACATTATTTATCCTCCAATAAGCAAGCCATGATATTATTTTCTCAAGGATTGAAGTGGCAAACACATCACACCAAGCATGATCAATTTTGCTGAAGGAGTTATAAGGTGGTTCAAATGTCATTATAGTGACATTGCATTACTAAGTCGTGACTTTAAGACATTAATTATAAGAATAGCGAATCAATTGCTAAATTTTTGTCAAGAGGAATGACAATAGTTAGTCAAATGCCCTCCGATAGTGAGCAAATTTCATAAGAGAAAATAGTTGCAAAGGTATTGAGAAGCCTAACTCTGAAATTTGCTAATGTGGTAGTTGCTATAAAGGAAGCAAAGGATTTATCAATTCTTTCAGATGATGAATTAATGAGATCTCTTTAAGCCCATGAGTGAAGACTCACCAGATTGATTGAGAAGAAAGAAGAAAAAACATTTCAAGTGAAGGTGATCATGGATAAGCATGGAGAAAATAACCTTTTCTTCTAGAGGAAAAGGAGGTTTTCATGGTAGAGGAGGTTGAGGTAGTAGCAGAGACAAAGGAAGCTATAGGGAAAAAAGTCAGTCCAATAAGCAAAGTAACTTAAAAAGTAGCATTCAATGTTACAATTGCAAGAGATATGATCATATGAAAGATGATTGTTGGTACAAAGATCAGAATATAAATTTTGGGGCAAAAAATAAAGAAGATAATAAGAATTTTATAGCTTGTATGGATACTATCCATAGAACAAGTGATGCGTGGTTTGTAGATAGTCATTGTTCAAACCATATGACAGGCATCAAATCTTTATTCCAAGAGCTTGATGAGATACAAAGGATAAAGGTGTAACTTGGTAAACAAAATGAGATGCAAGTTGAAGGAAAAGATATGATAGAAGTTGATACTACCCATGGTAAACTAAAAGTGTTTAATGATGTTCAATTTGTATCTAATCTAGGATAAAATTTATTAAGCGTTGGAAAATTCATGGCTGGTGGGTATTTTATCTTGTTTGATGATAATACACATGTCATCAAAAACAAAAAGTTAGGGAAAAAGGTATATGTCAACGTGAGCTCAAATAAAATGTTCTCGTTGGATGTGACCAACATAGAGAATTTTGCCCTTGCTGCAAATGCAAAGAATGAATTGAAGCTATGAAATTTGAGGTATGGACATCTCAATATTAAGGGCCTGAACTTTTAAGTGATAAAGATTCAAGGGCTACCTAAAATTAGCTTTATTGATTTATATGAAAAGTGTACTTATGGGAAATAAACTTGGAGGCCATTTCTTGTTGAAAAGGCATGGAGAGCTTCCAAATGTTTATAATTAATTTATGCTAATTTGTGTGGACCTATGCAAAGTGAGTCTATGGGTGTAAGTAGTTATTTATTGTTGATTACTGATGACTATAGTCACATGAGTTGAGTTTTTTTTTTTTGGAAAGGAAGTCAGAAACTTTTAAGAAATTCTATGAATTTAAGGCCATAGTGGAAAAGCAAAGTGGTCGCTATATCAAATTTCTTCACACAAATAGAGGTGGAGAGTTCGTGTCTAACGAATTCATTATATTCTGTAAAGAAAATGTCATCCATATAGAATTCACAACTCCTTACACTTTAAAAATAAGCGATGTCGCCGAGCGTTGTGGAGATGACATGAATCATGTTATAAGCAAAAGGACTCTCAAACCAATTTTAGGTAGAAGTTTTGGCAACATCCGTCTATTTGCTAAATCTCTCACCCACAAGGTTGTCATGAACTAAACTCCATATAAAGCATAGTGTGGTAAAAGACCATTTGTAAGTCATTTAAGAGTTTTTGGATGTATTGCTTATACCTTGTTAAATTCTCAAGTTCTTCAAAAACTTGATGAAAAATATGAAAATTGCATTTTATTGGTTATTATACTCAACCCAAAGTACATAGATTGTTTAACTCTCTTAATGGCAAGGTTATAATTAGAAGGGATGTCGTATTTGATGAAAATGCAAGCTGGGATTGGGGTGAAAACCAAGTGCAATAAGAGATTCCTATGCCATTTGGAATCTTTTAAGAAGAAAGACAAGAGCTAACCCCATAAGTTCACCCTCTGGTTCTTCTACGAAGACAACAAGCTCATCAACTTCAACAACATCAAGAAAATCTTCAGATGTAGAGGAAGAGTCTTTAGATGAACCAATTTCACGAAGAAGATTAACAAAGGCTAAAAAGGTGAATCCTAAGTATACTCATGACCTTTATTCATCTTGTCAACTTGCTCTTGTAGTTTCACTTCCCTTATACTATAAAGAAGCAATTAAAAAAGAAGTATGATAAAAAGCAATGGTTAAGGAGACAACTATCGAAGAGAATGAAACATTGGATATGGTTGAGTACTAGAAGGCAAAAATGCCACTGACCTGAAGTTGACTTTTAAGACAAAATTTAATGTAGACAGAAGCATACAAAAGCACAAAGCTCGCCTTGTGGAAAAGGAATATACATAGCTATATAGCATTGATTGTGAAGAAACTTTACAGGATTGATTGTGAAGAAACTTTCTCTCCGATAGCTCAATTTGAAACAGTAAGACTTGTTCTAGCATTGGCTACACATATGCAATGGCCTGTCTACTAATTTGATGTCAACTCTGCATTTCTTAATAGAGATTTGCAAGAAGAGGTCTATGTGATGTAGCCAGAAGGATTTATAAATGAGGGAATGAAGCAAAGGTGTACAAGCTGAAGAAGGCATTATCTAGATTAAAACAAACTCCACAAGCTTGGTATGGGAAGCTCGATGGGTACTTCCAGAAAAGGGATACATGAAAAGTGAGAACGAGCTAACCTTATAGGTGAAAAAGGGAGGTAAAATTGATTTCATCATTGTTGGTCTTTATGTTGATAATATCATTTACACTAATTTCTCCTTTTCTTATGGATTAATTTAAATCTCAAATGATGAACAAATTTTAGATGACATACATGAGTTTATTGCATTATTTCCTTGCCCTTAAGGTCCATCAAAGTGAAGATGAAATTTTTGTCTCACAAAGGAAAAATGCTAAGGATCTTCTAAACAAATTTGGCATGCTTTATTGTAAACCTGCAACTATACACAGGAATGTCAATGAAAAGTTACAGCTTCAAGATGGAGCCAAAAAAACAGATGCTAGAAGGTTCGGAAGCCTCTATTTAACGCATTCTAGATCCATTATTGTATTTTCAATTGGTGTTATTTCTAGGTTTATGCAACAACCTTCAAAGTTTCATTATGGAGCGACAAAGTGGGTGTTGTGTTATTTTGTTTTAAGTTTAGAGTATGGAATTTGGTACTAAAAAACTTCCAACTTTAGATTGTGTGGATTCACGGACAATCTAGGATCACAAGTGATCACTTGGACTTTAAAGAAGCAAGCTACAGTGGCATTATCAACTTCAGAAGCTAAGCATGTGGCAGCGTCTTCAGCAAATTGTCAAGAAATTTAGTTAAGAAGAATGTTAGCTGAACTTCAACCGAAACAAGGACTAGTGGAGATAGTTTGTGGCAACAAATCAATGATTATAACAAACTAGAAATTTAGATGAAACCATAGGAAACTAATTTCATAATCATTTGATGGTTCTTGATAATCAATATTATAAAATAACGAAATATTTATTTAGTTAAGATAATATTATTTAAAACCATGTAGTGATTTCATCGGACTCCAGAGGCTACGACCCTGTGCCTACTTACTAAACTGTAACTAGCTCTTGATTTGGGTTTTGAGAAACAAGTGCATTAAGCTCATGATCAGCTTCAAACTTGGACATGTCTTCCTCTCTCAGGTGAATCCAAGCCTCTATGCCATCTCCTTTCTTGGTGTCCAAGAACGTGACTAAGTTATGGAATGGCCATCGAGCTGAACCTACCCACACTGGCTTCCCCCACCCAAAGTCTACTTCGTACACTTGAAACCTGCACCAACTCGTAAAGTTAAGGCAAACTGTTTCTCCCTTGATATATCTCTCTGCCCTTTCAAGCATCGTGTTGAGGTGCTCATCGCCACGCAGCTTCTTCACGTAGTCCTGGTCCACATTTCTTATTGCTTTTCTCATCTTTTTTATGGTTACAACGCAGGCCTCGTTTTCATCATCCATGTTAGGTAATTCTACTCTTTGTTGGACAAAAATGTTGCCAAAGTACTGCTGCCAGGAGGGCGGGCTCATTTTTGGACGCAAGTTTACTGCATGACCCAACGTGTAGACCTTAGGGGCATCTCCTGTGATCTCAGTTGCGGCCTTGAACCTGCTCCATATGAAAGTTGATAGTGCTTCAACTCTGGTCGGACGATGAATCTGGTGCTCAATGTTGTCTTTTTCAGTGTACTTTTCTCTAAGAGATGCTATGCTGCAAGCGTCGAACACAAACCTCTTGGTGATAATGCCATCTTTAACAACTTGAGGGCAAAACCCATGAAGATTTATGGGTGGAAAGTGTGTAGCTGAATCGAAAAAAGGGGCGATTGGGTTGCTTCCTCCTCGAGAAATGGCAGCCCAGGTGTTTAAGAACATAAACGACGACATGGCATCTCCAAGTTTGTGAGACAAGCCAAGCCCAACTGACATTCCACCACACTCAAAGTAGGTCACCTGGACAAAAGCCAATGAGTCAACATTGGCATCGTCGATTTCAAATGGCAACAGCTTGTTGATCTCGTTGCAGTTTGGATTCTCGATAAAATCCAAGATCTTGCAGTTAGCTTCAGCTTCTATGAAGTGAACGCCCTTGTCATCGCACTCCACATGCGTATTCCCTACAAGTCTTCCTGCGATAGGGTAAAACAGAGCCAAAGCCTCTGATAAAGATCTCTTAAATCTGTCGCACTTCTCACGGTTGTCAACTTTGGAATCATCATCAAGATAGAAGAAAACCCAAGGCACATAAAGAGGGATCATAATTTGATCCAGAAAGGAGAGTTGGTAATGGTGACGATGAGGAGGGGTTGGAGAAGATGGTTTGACGATGTTTTGAGAGATCAAATCTACTTCAAGCTTCATTTTCCTTGTAGCTTTGTGGTTTTCTGACAGATGAGAACAGTCTTACTATGTATATATACAATTATATACATGGGCTCTAGCCTCTAGCTATATGATAAGATACAAGTGATCGTTGCATGGAGTAGTAAACAATGTTCAAGCCTTGCATGTGAAATGGATACTTACGTGTTCTGATTATGTTTTCAGTTTTTCTTTGTTCTGTTCGATTTTGGGTCAAGAATAGTCGACACTCGCACGAAAACCTAGTCATGCTTTATTTGGCTAATGAAAATAAATTTTTATGGAGTATCTATGTAAGAAGGAAATTGGTAGCTGCTCCATTTAGATCTTTTGGTTTTCTTGGACTCAAAAGGTGGAACACCCACCTTAGGTGTCCCTACACTCCGGCTCGATATTGTGTGAGGGAGGTAAATTACGGTTTGATTCCAGCCAGCTTCTTGAAAAGACGGCCCAATACTCAGTACGTACAAGGAGTCACCACATTAGATGAGCTCCTACACTATTACTGTCGAGACTCGAACCCAAAACTTTAGACTCATTTTTTTTTCCAATGATCAACTGGGCTACCCGTACGGGTAGACCTTTGATTTTCTTACCCTTGCGTGAGTGTTACATAAGACAAGAATGTCAATGTCAATGTCAACGAACGTGGGAATGATGAAGATTTTTTGTGATTGTTGTCTTCAAAATAATTCAATACTAGGAAATTAACTAATAGTGCTCCATCTCTTTCACGTTCCTATTTTAAATCCAAGAAATTAAGAATAATTGAAAATAGCAAAGGTTGTCTTCACAACTAAAGACTATGAAGGCCATGGACAAAATTTGAAACTTTTTTTTCTTATAATTTAAATTAAGAGTTACTAAGGTGCTAGATTGCTAGTTCTATTAGTAGAGCATAAATAGCCTTTCCTCCCAATTTGAAGATTGTAAACTTGAGTTAGAATTAAAAAGGATTATAAATAGTAAAGGTTTTGACCAAAATATAACGTGCCAGAGAACTACGATTAATTAAAGTCGGTGTGTATGATAGTATGGACTTAAAGCTCAAAAAAAAAAAAAAAAAGGT
>JANTNU010000004.1:31626976-31638311 GCA_024752395.1 Erythroxylum havanense | reverse complement strand
CATGAATCACGAATATAAAATTTCCAACAAATTTAATTAACTAGCACGTGAAATTCTTCGTACACCGGAGTCAAAAAGAAGGCATTTGCTTCTTTGATGTAATTTCTATTTTCGATACATTTTTTTAATAATGGGAACATGTTCCCGTGCGCATTAAGCAATTTTTCGTAAGTTTAATTTAATGATAATGAGCTTTAATTATAATGCAAGTAATATGTCATTAGCACCAAGTTTTTGAAGATTTGAACCCAAGAATCTAGTTCAGAATCCTAAGTTTATACTACTTAGACAATCTTCGAAGAAATATTTTCAATATAATATTATTGGTTATATTATTAGTCCGAAGCTTGTTTATTTCCTAAATATATATTCTAATTATTATTTCTAATTTAAAAATTTTAAATATAATATATTTTTTAAATAATGTCATTTTAACTAAAACTTTTGAAGAGTTTTAACTCGAGTCTGGCTCAAAATCTAAAATTTTTTATAAAAAATTTATACTTAACTCGAAGACTAATCATACTAGATCAAATTTATTGACTTCTGAGTTGAATAATACGAAACCCAAACTTAATTGCCAAGACTTATTCTTGTCCACTCGGAGATATACAAACTAAGGTATGAGGCTCAAAATTCCAATTTCTCATTTGTGGTAAACATCATTAACTAACAACACACTTATAATGTATTAAGTTAACGTTTCATAGAAGATTAGCCAAAGTAACATTGTACAACGTAAGTCAATAGTACAAGCTAACACTATTGCAAGTCATAATTGTATACTATGAATTTTTTTTTCTATTTACCAAATTTTATCTCTGTTCCATCTAATCTTAATCACTCATTCAAAACCTAATTTTAACTTTGTTCCATCCAATAATTTGTGATTGAGATTGGATAGAACAGGGTTAGAAGTAGATAAGTAGAACATAAAATTTGTTCCCTAATTATATGGTTTGAAGCAGAATCGGTCATGCTCATATTTTCTTTTAAGAAAAGCTTAGAGTGTTAGTCCCAAATTAAGGTACTTAAGATAGAGAGTTGAATTGCATGTTAACTAAAAAGTTTCATTCTTTTTAAGTGTTTAAACAAACACTTAAATTTCACCTTCACAAGATATAAGGCATTTGATCTATGTATCCATACATTAGGTCAACTTAATCCTTCCAATTAACTATATATCAAACTTATTCAACTTTAAATCGAACTAATCCCTTTAACTTAACAAATTTTTTATTTTTCAAAATGTCCAATTTAATGCTTAACCTTTTTAAATCCTTAGCAATAATTATGTTGTCCAACTTTGGAAAGATTAAAAAGCCAGTTGATTAAAGATTGAAAAAAATAAACATTGGCATTTCTTATTTTTCTTTTGTAATTAATTCCCAAAATCTCTTAATCATGCCAAATAAAAACCACTTTTAACAAACTCAAATAAGTTTAAAACAACTACAAAGCATAATATAAAATATACAAGACATAAAATTATTGTACTTACCAATTCTAATGTCGCAACCACCGTAGGAATTCATAAACACAAGGGATGAAAAATTCTACTTGCTTTAAAAAATCTTTGTATAAGTTGAAACGGTAATTCAAACTGAGGTACTTGAGGTTTGATGAATTCACGATGAGAAACCAGTATTCCACTAGTACATATGATAGCTGTGCCCACTTCAAGAAAAGCAGGAATTTGCGATAGAAAATTACTGACGGAAAATAAAACGTAGCAAATTAGCGACGGAAAACCTATTTCCGTCACGAACTTCGACCTAAAAAAATTTGTTTAGCGACGGTTCTAATTTCCGTTGCTAAAAATGAAAAGAAACCGTCCCGACAAATTTAGTGACAGGCTTTAGGGACGGAAAAAGTTTCCGTCGGTAATTACATTGAAATTAGCGACAGAAAACCTATTTTCGTCACTAAAATTGATGTGGAAAAAATTCGTTTAGCGAAGGTTCTAATTTTCGTCGCTAAAAATGGAAAGAAATCGTCCCGACAAAATTAACGACGGACTTTAGGGACGGTAAAAGTTTTCGTCGGTAAATAAAGAGGAAATTAAAGGCAGTATAATAAAATTTAAAATTTTTGACGAAAATTAGCAATGGACGGTAAGCATTTCAGTTGATAAATAAAGCGGGAATTAAAGGCGGTATAATAAAATTTAAAAATTTCGACGAAAATTAGCGACGGAAAATTCTGTCGATAAATCACGCTTAAAACACCCGACCACCCCTTCCCTCCCCCCTTTGGTTCATCTTTTTCATCTCTTCTTCGGTGCTCTTCGGTCTTCTTCCTCCTCTAGTGACTTCCTCTCCCGGGTGGTGAGTTCCTCTAGAACTAAAGTTTCTTTCTTTCTTGCTTTTTTTTTTTGCTTCGGTTTCTTTATTACTATTTCTTGGTGGGTTTTTTATTGTCATATATAGTATTGATTTATGTGTTGAATTCTTTTTGTTGTTAAAGAAGAAACGAGGATTGTTAAAGAAAGCCCATAAGATCCAGTAAAGGGAAGCTCTCTGAATACTCTACTGAATCCTGGTTAGATCATGTCTTCAATCTTTCTTTCAGCTCTCTTCATCTCTGTGTTAGTAATTTATAGGCATTTCTTTGATCTGAAATTTTGCTTCTTGTATATTTCTTGTAAGTCTATTAAGGCTATAGAAGATTTGTTTTGATGGAATTGTATAATCGTTAGGTACTTTCTGTTGGCGGCTTTAGTTTCTGTTAGGATTTATTTTAGATATATCCTCTTTTTATTTTTGGCATTTTTATTAGATATGGGACATACCATATATATTGAAGATTGGCTTTAAATTCGTAATTGGATGTTGGAGATAATATTGGTTGGACTGAATCTTTGAGAATCCAAGTTTGACTAGGATTCCATTAGGTTTTGGATAGGTGACGTGAGTTTGTGGGTTGTGTGGTGTGTGTGCTATTTTTGTGTGTGGGCTGCGCATATGCTCAAAGTGGGTTCTTGGCTGCTGTGAAGAGTGTTGCGTACTGCTGAGTATTTTGGCTGCTGTTTGCGTTTTTGCCTTTGATCTTCATTGAGCTGTCGACGGTGATGTTCTGGTTCAGCTTTTTAAAAATATTTTATCTCTTACAAGCACTCCACGAAGTGTGAAGCGTTGCTGAATTCTTCTGGGCTATTCAAGTGGTCGATTAATTGCAGCAATGGTGATTTCGATGTTGATGGCTGGATGATGAACCTGTGGAGTGGTTTGTTTGTGATTGTGAGAAACTTCTGATCTGGAGGTTTTATTTTTACTGGCCTTATTTGTTTCTTTGGTTGAGTAAAGTAGTTAAGAAAATCCTCTGACGAGGTTAACACGAGTCGGTCGTGTTATTGGGCGTGAAAATCTTTCACGGGTAGTTAGGTTGTGGGTCAGTTACATAGATTGAGCGATACAGGGATAGATCAATCTTGTGTAATTTTTTGTGAACTACAGTGGAAGTGATTAATCTGGGTGAGGGCCCCATAGACGTAGGCAAAGTGTGCCGAACTGCGTTACCAAACGTCGACGTCTTCATTATTTTGCATTCGTGATTTTTGATTTACTCGTGTGGAAAAATTAATTTTGGATAGTCTGCGATTTTATTGACGATTTAATTTTTCAATTGCATTTCAAGGGAATCGGAGCTATAGAAGCATTAAGCAAACAGTGAACAGACTAGAGGAGGCTGTGATCTTTTGTAGAGGCTTCGAGAGAGAGATGTTGTTGAAAAGATGGTTGGTTGTGCTCAAAGAGGTTGAGAAATTTATGGCTAGTTCTGCTGAAGATATAAGGAAGAGTTTTGAAAAACACCTCGTCAACGATGATGAGGATTTTTTATAAAAAATTTTGTAATTTTATTTACCGACGGAATTTTATTTTTCGTCGACAAAATGATTGAACCCATCGGTAAATTTACCGACGGAATATTTAGATCCATCGGTAAATATACCTATGACCGTTTTAACGATGTTGTGGTTCGTTGGTAATTTCTGTCGCTATTTTTCGTCGGTAATTTTCGTCGCTAAACGCCCTATTTCTTGTAGTGGCCTATCTTAAGTGGATACATTTGAGAAATCCTAATTCTTGTGAGAAGACAAAGCACATTTTGTATTAAGTTGCAATTCATCAAAGACAAATCCTAATGATATAATGACAAAGAGAGCGACAAATGTGAAGTTCAGCACTTGTAGGAACTTGATAAAAATGTCTGGTTGATAGTGATAATTGAAGAATATATATTATTTATTTGTTGTAAATACTTTTCATACTTCATTTGCTGTAAATAGTTTTCGTACATGCGTTATATTTTTTCTTTGTATAAATAGACTTACACACATGAGCTTAATTGAATAAAGTGGTTTTATCCCTCATTTCTTATTTTTGGCTCTGTTTACTTGCTCTTCATGGTATCAAAGCCAACAATTGTTTTCCTCGAGATCTAGATCTGGTTTCAAGATTTTGGGGATTCTTCCTCAACTGGTTGTAGCTGAAGGTTTTTTGTTCAGTTGATTGAAGCTGATCTGTTTGCTGGATTAATTTTTTTTGGATTGGTTATCTTCCGAGCTTCCGCAACAATGGCGATTGGTGATGAGCGGCGAGCTGACTTCAAGAAAGCACCAATGCATTTGAAGGAGTCTGATAATCCTAGTGTGAATCTGGTTTCGGTTCGTTTTAATGGGCTTAATTATCGAACTTGGAGCACATCAATAAGGAAGGCGTTAGCTGCGAAACACAAATTAGGGTTCATAACTGGGAAGAGTAAGATGGCCGCTGAAGATTTAGATGATTTTGAAGATTAGATGAGCGTTAATGCCATGGTAGATTCTTGAATTTTAAATTCCCTAACTTCTGAATTACATGATGCTTTCCTATATGTTTCTTCAGCTAAAGATTTATGGGATAAGCTAGAGAAGAGGTTTGGTGACTCTACTGAGCTTTAGGAGTACCAACTGAAACGTGATCTTGGAAGTATTGCTCAAGGGAATACTAGCCTTTCGATGTATTTCACAAAGCTGTGTTGACTGTGGGATGAGTTGCGGTGTATTGTTTCGGTGCCTCAGTGTATTTGTGGAAAGTGCACTAGTTATGTTTCTGGACAAGTAATGACGTTGAATGAAAATGTTAAGATCATTCAATTTTTAATGGGATTGAATAATTCTTATAGTCATATGAAAAATCAGATCTTGATGATGGATCCTTATCCGAATCTGGACAACGTTTATTCTTTGTTGTTCAAAGTTGAAAAACAAAAACAAGTTGTTGATAGTTATGTTGACATTACTAAAGGGAATGCGTTATTGGCTGTTATTGCTAATACTTCAAGAAATGTTACTTCTGGAAAGCAGAACATCAAGAGGAAGGATTATAAGAAGGATAAGGAGGACAAGTATTGTTTTTTTTGCAAAATGGAAGGACATACTAAAGACACGTGCTTCAAAATTCATGGTTATCCGAAATGGTACATGGACCTTAAGAAACAACACAAGAAGAAAGGAGGTAGAAATGCTACTGCCAACTTGGCTGAGACACATTTTGATGATCAGGAGGACCTTGTTCAAGACAAAAATATGTACTGTATGCGAGAAATGATACAACAAGAACTGACTAAACTAATGAAAGGGAAACAGATTCAGACCACTGAATAGCTAAATTTTGCTGCAACTTTTGCTGGTAATATTTCTAAACTCGATGCTCTTGTTGATGAGTATGATGTGAAGAATTCTTGTTAGATAGTGGTTACAGGAGCTAGTACTCATATGTCTAGAAATAAATGCTTATTCAATGAATTAGCTCTTTTGAGAAGAAAATGTAGTGTTCAGGTACCAGATGGAACAACTCGATGTGTCAGATTTATGGGTGATATTAACATTCATGGGAAAGTTATTTTGAAAAATGTCTTCTACCTGCCATCTTTCAAGTGTAACTTGTTGTTAGTAAACAAATTATTGAAGGAAAATGGTGGAGTTTTCACTTTTTATCTTGAATTTTGTGCTTTACAGGCCCAGAGGAGTAAACACTTACTGGCAATGGGAAAAGTAGTTGGCCATCCCTATTATCTTGATAAAGATTTTTTAGTCCTATTTTGGTAGACAAGTATGTTTCTTTGTTGGATCACATTACTCAGGAAATCTATTTTATGAATGCTATAGTTAGTCCGAAACTTTGGCATCATAGGTTGGGACATCCTTCAATTGGTGTTGTCAAGAAACTACGATTGCTGAATAAAAGTGTTGATAGTTTCTTTGATCCTTGTGATGTGTGTGCACAGTCTAAACAGACTAGAACTCAATTTTCTATAAGTGATAGCCATAGTGAACAATTGTTTGAATGTTATATGTGGATGTTTGGGGACCTTATCGGACACAATCACTTTCTGGTGCTTTTTATTTTTTAACAATTGTTGAAGATTGCAGCAAGTGTACTTGGAATTATTTGGTGTGGACAAAGGATCAAGTTAGTTTTTTATTGAATATTTTTTACACAATGGTGACGAATCAATATTCTGCCTTAGTTAAAGTTGTTAGAAGCGATAATGGGGGAGAGTTTGTGGGTTCTAAATGTCAACAAATTTTTCATGATCATGTTAGAGAATATATAAAATCAATTAAATTGGCCTCACACAATAGCTTAAGTTATTGTGATGAAATGATCACTTAATATGGTATCAGAGCCTTTATGACTAAATGGTCATGAGTTTGAATCCTACCACTCACCTATTCTAAGTAAATTAAGCACAAAGTAAAGTAAGCTTGTGCAAGTTTCAAGCCCAAAGGGCTTTCATTTGAGGGGATGTGTTAGAGAATATATAAAATCAATTGAGTTGGCCTCACACAATAGCTTAAGTTATTGTGATGAAATGGTCACTTAATAGATCATGGCATTGTTCATCAACGGACGTGTATCTATAGTCCTCAACAGAATGGTAGGGTAGAAAGGAAACACAAACATATTTTGCAGATGTCTCGAAGTTTGTTGCAACAAGCTAATTTACCTAAGAAGTTCTGGGGTGAGGCTATCCTTCATGCTACTTATCTGATCAATAAGTTTCCATCTTCTGTGTTAAATTGGAAGAGTCCATATAAGGTGCTGCTTGGAAAACCACCAGATTATAGTGCTTTGCGAGCATTTGGGTGTTTGTGTTATATGAAAGATACTAGTCCTAAGAAGGACAAGTTTGATGTTAGAGCCAAAAAATATATTATTTAGGCTTTGTTTCTGGTCAAAAAGGGTATAAGGTGTATGACATATCTTCTCAGCAGTTGTATACCTCCAAGGATATGGTGTTTCATGAAACCATATATCCTTTTATTGATATCCCTTCTTTTGATGCAAGTATTCCCATTCCAATATGTCCTTTAACTGATCATCCTTTGTCTTATCCAGAGGTTATTCATGTAAGTCATGTCGATGATCCTATTCCTTCACCTGCCAATGTTGTTCCTCTGCTTACCACCGACAATCCAATTACAGTGGCTGCTGATGTACCTATGGCTGATGTCTTACCCACTTCACGTGAAGTTGTTCCTCTTCAAAGAACAACCAGGCCATTAAGAGGACCATGTTGACTTTTAGATTATGTTGTTAACAATGTTGTTTGTGATTTCAGCAGCACTGCACCAAGTACTTCTCCGCACATACCTGCTACTTTTCCTTTTTGTAAGAATCCTACACTTCCTCCAAATTATCTTCATTTCTTAGCTCATGTTAGTGTTATGAAGGAGCCACGAAGTTATACAGAAGTGAAAGCAGTTCTTGAATGGGTTACTTCCAGGAACAACGAACTTCAAGCACTGGAGAAAAACAACACTTGGCTTCTTACCGATCTGTCTTAGGGAAAGAAGGCCATAGGGGGTAAGTGGGTTTACAAGTTGAAGCTCAAATCTGATGGCACTCTTGACAGACATAAAACCCGGTTGGTTGCAAAAGGGTATAATTAAGTGTATGGAGAAGATTACTATGATAGTTATTCTCCGATTGCCAAAGATGTCATGGTGAGACTCTTCATGGCTATAGCAGTTGCCAAGGGTTAGCCTCTACATCAAGTAGATGTTAACAATGCTTTTCTTCATGAGCTTTTAGATGAGGAAGTCTACATGATCCCACCTGAAGGTTATACAGTAGCAAAGGATGGTCAAGTTTGCAAGTTACTATAGTCTCTTTATGGTTTAAAGCAGGCTTCTCGATAATGAAACAATGAATTAACTAGTTTTCTGCTTGATTTTGGTTTTCTTCAATCTCCTCATGATCACTGCCTGTTTGTTCTAGACAATAATGGTTGTTTTTTTTTATGTTACTTGTCTATGTTGATGATTTACTCATTAGTGGGAGTTTTGATGTTGATGTTTGCGGTTTGAAACGGGCATTGGATGAAAGGTTCACAATTAAGGATTTGGGCTTAGAAACACATTTCTTGGGATTAGAGGTTTTTCGTACTCCGAATGGCATTTTTCTTAATCAAAGAAAGTATGTCTTGGATTTATTAGTTGATGCAGGTCTTTTGGCAGCTAAACCCAAGAAAATTCCTTTTCCAAAGGGTTCTATTCTAGAACGTGATGACAGTCCTCTTCTTGAGGATCCTCAATAATACAGGAGTTTAGTTGGGCGGCTTCTTTATTTGAGTTTTACTAGGCCTGATATCACCTATGTCGTACATCAATTAAGTCAATATTTGCAGATGCCTAGAGTGAATCATTTGAAGCATGTGTTTTACATTTTGAAATATTTGAAGAATGCTCCTTCTCTGGGATTATTTTTTCTAGCTAACAATGACTTGAGACTTACCGCTTATTCTGATGCAAACTGGGCTTCTTGCCAAGTCAGCAGGAAGCCTTTAACCGAGTTTTGCATTTTTTGGGTGATTATCCTATTTCCTGGAAGGCCAAGCGTCAACATACTGTTTCTCGCAGTTTCGCTGAAGCTAAATACAAATCTATGATTTCTACAGTGTGCGAGTTGATGTGGATCACTTATTTGTTAGACAATTTGAAAGTTTCAGTACAAAAGCCTATTTCTTTGCACTATGATAGCAATTCTGCTATTCATATCACTTCTAACCCTGTCTTTCATGAACGAACTAAATACATTGACATTGATTGCCATGTGGTTAGTAATCAATTCAAGAAAGGGTTAATTGTTCCCATTCATATTCCTTCGCATCGTCAGATTGCCGATTTGTTCACCAAACCCCTTTCTTCCTCTTTATTCCGTAGCTTATTTTCCAAGTTACTTTGTTTGATGCTCACCAAATTCCAACTTAAGGGGAGCATGAAGAATAGATATTATTTATTTGTTGTAAATAGTTTTCATAATTCATTTGCTGTAAATAGTTTTCGTACACGTGTTATATTTTTTCCCCTGTATAAATAGACTTACGCACGTGAACTTAATTGAACAGAGTGGTTTTATCCCTCATTTCTTGTTTTCGACTCTGTTTACTTGCTCTTCAATAATGGCTATGGTATTTGCTCATTTCAAGGTTGAGATTGATGGAGTAGGATTCAAAAGCAGTTAGAAGAATTTGGGGATTAAGTTTCTTTTATGCTTTAACATGTAAACGGAATTTTGATGGAGTTGCAATTGGAACCCGTAGCCACAAATAAATGAGTTTGTTAGGATTATTCTTTTTAAAGTTAAAATTGTATCTTGGGCCTTGACATTTATATATGTTCTAGTCATCAAACCAAAATTTTAACATTTTTATATGTTCAGTCATTCAAGAATCTACATTTAACAATTCATTCATAATAAATTAGTCTTATAAACCAATGATTTGAAAACATGGCACATGCATCCAAATGAAATTTTCTTTAAAGAATTTGCCCCTTTCAAGACACCGCTCTAACAACTTCACTTCCATCGTGCAGCTCCACTATAAGCTATTGGACCTGTAGACTGTAGAGTCTAGTTATATATTCTTTTATAACATGTTAAGATAAAATGCCCTCGGATCGGATACCGGTTGAATTTAATAGCCCGAAATATAATAACGAAAATAACGATAGATAAAAATAAATGGGACAGAACACAAAGATTTACGTGATTCGGTCAATGTGACCTATGTCCACGGCCGGAGGGTGAGCAATTTTATTAATATGTGGAGAATGGTACAAAGGCTGGAACAAAAGGCTTTCAACAACTCATATGTATACAGATGAGAGGATGACTAGTAGGAAAGAAAAAAAATGGTGGGTTTTGTGTTTCTTCTGAAAGACTCAGGTTCTCCTCTATTTATAGCAAACTTTGAGAACATCCGTCCAAGCTCAACTTTCTCAGAATTTCAAACTTCCGTGATCTTTGCACAGCCAAAATCCATCCTCCACATGCTTGAAGATTTTTAGCCTAACATGACAAAATACAAAGCCTGAAAGATAGAGGAGACAAACAAAACATGCAACCAATTAGCCTTCCATATTTGACATTTGTTGAATGCAACCAACTAATCACCACCAGCCTTATTTGACATTTGAGGGAGCCAAGTCACATGCATGCAACAAATCTCCACCTTGACTTGGTCCCGAACAATTAGTGATCTGCTCCACCTTCTCCGACAATGCCCCAAAAGGGCTATATCACCAACTATAAACACCAATCAAGTCCAAGCATTGCTTGAACTTGTAAACAGGAAGAACTTTTGTAAACATGTCAGCAGGATTGTCCTTAGTGTTAATCTTCTGAATAAGGATCTTCTTTTCTGCAATTGTATCCCGAATGAAATGGTACTTCACATCGATATGCTTTATCCTCTCATGATACATTTGATCTTTCGTCAAATGAATAACACTCTGGCTGTCACAATAAACAGTAGTAACTCCTTGATGAAGGGATAACTCGCCAAATAAACCTCTCAACCATAATGCTTCTTTAATTGCCTCAGTAACTGCCATATATTCTGCTTCAGTAGTAGGTAAAGCCATTACATGTTGTAGAGTAGCTTTCCAGCTAACGACACAACCTCCAATGCAAAATACATAACTTGTTAGAGACCTACGTCTGTCGAGATCACTAGCATAATCTGAATCTACAAAACCAAACAAAGTGTTGCTGGTTCTACCAACCTCCAAACTAAAATTTGAACTACCCTTCAAGTATCTGAGAATCCATTTCACCGCTTTCCAATGTTCTTTGCCAGGATTGGCCATATATCTGCTAACGACACTAACAACTTGTGAAATGTCAGGACGAGTACATACCATTGCATACATAATACTGCCAACAACACTAGAATACGGAACTCGTGCCATATAATCTTCCTCTTCTTGTGACTGTGGTGATTGAGCAGCAGATAGTCTAAAATGACTAGCAAGAGGAGTACTAACTGCTTTGGCATCTCGCAT
>JANTNU010000004.1:31611758-31622392 GCA_024752395.1 Erythroxylum havanense | reverse complement strand
TTTTATATATTTTTAATTATTAAATCAAAATTTATTTGAAATTTATATATTTTAAAGTCGCAGAGTTAAGAGAGAAGAAAGGGTTAAATTGTCTGATGTATTTTTTGGATTAAATTCCTGGAGAAAGTAATCTAAATACCAAGGAGTGTTGGGATTTAGAATCCAAGGAAAATGCCACTATTTTCCCTAAATTAGAAAAGTTTTTACTTTCCTAATTACTCAAAAAAACGAACCAAACATAATAATTTAAATTTTAGGAAAAAGATTAATTTCCCAGGCAACAATCCGTGTCAACCAAACGGAGCCTTATAGATTTTGACCTGGAATCACAAGTTAAACCTGACAAAAAGTTCAAAGTCAAATGATTTAGTTGTCATAAAATTAATCAAAAATTAAATAAAAGTAAAAATTTTAAAATATAATTAAAATCGTTTTTATTTATAAAATTTAATAAAAATATTAAATTAATTTTAATTTATAAGAAATTATTAATTTATAAAAATTGATTAGTTAATTAATTAATTTTATAATAAAATTTATTAAAATAAATTTAATCAAAAATATAAAATTAAATAAAAATAGACCAAGTAAAATTTTTGACAATTTAACTAATTAATTTTTTAATAATTTGTACAATTAATTTCATATCCTTTGTTTCTTGGTTCTTAGTTTGCCCAACAATTGCAGCCAGAGTCAACATGTTGGCCCATTCAACTCGACAATTCTCCAAATATTTGAGAGTGAACTCATTTGTGCTAGAAGAAAACACATGCAATGTGGACTCTGTTTACTTGAAAGTGTTTATGTCATGCATGTCTCCTATTAACAACTGTGGTGAATCTCTTGTGCGATAAAAAATAATTAAGCTATTGTTGCGTGGATGAATTAAAGTAGTGGTTACTTGGTTAAAGGATGACTCTCATTATGTGATGAATTTGTGTATATCGTGAATCTGCAGAAGACAACCATCCCTAATGTGAGTGTGTGGCAAAGGGGTTTACGTACGACTGTGGCATATAATTGTTGTGAGTTAGCTGCCTAAAAAAACAAATACTATGGTTGGGTGTATGACTAGAAAAAAGAGCTAAACAACATGGTGTGTGTGATAGATGTTACAGTGAAGAGAGAGCCACGGTGAAGTAAGTTAATGTGTGCTACGGTACAGTGGCTTTGTGAGTAATTTTGTTCAGACATCTTCATCTATTGCTTATAATTCCATACGGTTTAATTGAATATGTTGAAATTGGGATTGGTCGTTTCAATTAAAGGATTATTTCGAGAAGCTGAAACCATAGGGAAGTCTTTCTTTTATCTCAAGTAAACTGTCGTAAAGTTCTCAGTTGATTTAGTACTTGAGTTATTTTTTACTAATTATTGTTTGAGTAAAAATAGTTAGAAAAATCCTTTGACGAGGTTAACATGAGTTGTCGTGTTATTGGGTGTGAAATTCTTTAATGGAAAGTGAGGTTGAGAGATAGTATTAAGCATTGAATGGTGTTGGCTCAATAAAGCCTTGGGTAAATCTATTGTACTTTGGTGAAAGAATTATGCTAGGTGACGATTCTGCAGACGTAGGCAAGATGTATCGAATTGTGTTATCAAAAATTTGATGTTGATTTATTTTTGGTTCTCTTAATTTTTCTGAATGTTTTTGTTTGCTAGAAACGAACCGGAAAGTTTGCGAAACTACTACCCCTTTGGTTTTTCAATTGGTATCAGAGCGAGGTCACTAAGTCAGAACTTTGTAGCAAGTTGGTGCAGATCCTAGTTTCACAAACATGGCCTTAAGAGAAGGAGCATCAATTATCAGGTCATTGCTGTTAGACTGTTCCAATTATCTTGCATGGAAATCATGGATAAGAGTCTTTATTCAGGCACAGGGAAGAAGAGCATGGAACTTATTGGTACATGGCTGGATACTTCCGATCATTACTGACGATAAAGGAGAGACAGTTCTAAAAGATCCATCTGAATGGACAAGAGTCAAAGAAGAAAGAGCACTTAGAAACTCACAAACGTTGCGCACAATTTTCAATGTTGTTGATGAAAGATGCTTCTCAATGATATTAGCCTGTGAATCGGCTAAAGAAGCGTGGGATACGTTGCAGACTATTCATGAAGAGTCTAAATCTGTGATAACGTCAAAACTACAGATGTTTGCTGTGAGGTTTGAAGAACTAAAGATGAATGAAAATGAGATTATTTGGGACTTTCATAAAAGATTGCACGATATAGCGAATCAGGCACATCAGCTCAGGAAGAAATATTCCAATCTGAAGCTAGTCAAGAAGATGTTGAGATCATTATCTCTAACATTTATTCTGAAAATTGCAGCAATAGAGGAGGCCCACGACATTAATGACATGTCATTGGCGAAGGTAATTGGAATTCTTACTAATTTCGAAATAAATTTGTTGAGGGACAATTGAGAGGAGAAGAAAGGATTAGCATCGTAAGTCAAGATTGGTAAAGTCGTGAATAATTTAGAAGATGAATCCGACAAAAATAAGGATATGGAGCTATTGACACGAGAGTTTAGTAAGTGGCTGAAGAGAGTGAAAAAGGACAGATTCGAGTTTAGGCAAAACGACAGGAGCTCATCAAACAACAACTTCAAATAACAAGCCAAAACTCAAAAGGAAGAAATAAATGTAAAGAGAATTCAATGGCATGAGTGTCAAGGCTTTGGACATGTTCAAGCAGAGTGTGTTAATACCATGAAGAAGAGAAAAGGAAAATCCTATACGAGCACTTGGAGTGATAACGAATCTGAAAGTGAAGAAAAAATTATGAATAGTACTATGTTAGTTATTTTGTACAATAATGGCCCAGTTAATTGCTTAACAACAGCTAAGAAGGAAGCAACTGAAGAAGAAAAATGGCATATATCGAAAAATTTTGAGATAAAAGCAGACCAATCAACTCAAGGCTCGATCTCAGATTATGACAGTGATGAAAGTGGTTCAGGTGATAAAAAGGAGAACATTTATGAGACTTACGAATTAATGTACAAAAAATGGGTGAAAATATTTAGAAAGAATGAAAGATTGAAGGAAGAGAATCTCTCCATGAAGAACACGATCCAAAAGTTAGAAAAGAAATTAATGTTGACGTTAGATGAGCTTGGTAAAGCTAGAATGAAATTAGTAAGTACTGAAAAAGGATTGGGAATGTTGAACGGAGGCACAGAAAAACCAAAAAAGTTAATGAAAATTGGTAAGGTTAAAGAGATTTCCAAGGCATTGGCTATAAGGGTGAGTGCTCTAAAGTGAATGAGGAGAAAAATAATATATCCAGATATGTCCGAGAAGAAGAAATATCGAGAAAGAATCGAAGATTTGTACCAACGTGTCATTTTTTTGAAGATGTTAGAAATTATGTTTCAAAGGGGTCAAAATCGAAAATCTAGACACTTTCCATTAAATTTTCAGTAGCAACCCATATTACCAATGTACTCTTAGGTTAGAAAGGGTCAAGTACAAGCATAAAAACGTAATGAAGGAAAAACAAAAAATTGTATAGATTCATAGTTAATTACTGCTTTTGAAGAAACTATTTAGACAAAGGACAAGCCAGTTACTTCAAAAGAAGAAACCAATGACTGAGATAATGTGACGAGGAATAAGCCCAAGTTTGAAATTCTTCAAGGGGCACAGGGACTGTGTAGTTTACATTTTTAAATTATTTTTTGTGTTGTTAAACAAAGACAAAATGTTTTAAAAAATGCCTTCTTTAGTTATTTAGTTTTTATGTTGCCATTATTGTCCCATCTTTTTAGTAGTTTGCATTGTGATTTCTATTTGGCTCCACAGAAGACTTCTCAGCTCCTCATCAGTGTGGGTCTCTCTCTCATTCATGCATATCTCTCGATGTTTTGAATGGTGGTAAATTGTCATCCTGGCGTGCTTATGATTCTTCCGTTGCACCTATTGTTGATTATTATAATTATGCGTTTTGATACTGTTTTATCTCAAGGGGGAGACATCAGATTGTTTATGGTGCATATTCTATTCAGGGGTGATTGAGCCCAAGTTTATCTTATAAATTGGCTACACTTTCATGGCTGTTAATATACTTTTTGACTCTTAATTCGCGATTTTGTGCTTAAATTAGTCCCTTACGGTGAGCTTATATTTTATGAAATTTGTTAGTAAAATTGTTACAAATTGACATTAATTGCATTATAATTTTTCTAAGAGCGATTGATACTGCAAATTGTTTTTTTGTATTGTAGGAGAAAAGGGAGTCAAAAGGATCAAAAGAGTCAATACGTCGCGGCGCATGAAGAAGTCAACACGTCACGACGTGATACAAGCAACACGTCGCGGCACAAGGATGAACAGCGCACCGCAATGCCAACGAATTAACGCGTCACGGCTAGCGATCCAGGAAGAGCACACCGTGACGTCAAAGAATCATCTCTCCGAGGCGAGCAAATGGATATCCGGACTTTATTTGGAAAGTTCTCTCATTGTGTCAACCCGACTCGCACCCATCATTTAAAAACCTTGCCAAATTAGGTCAGAGGAGAGCTTCTTCTGTGGAGCTATACCTTGGAGGCTGAGAGACATTTTTCGACCGAACACTATCAACCTCTCATCTGCGACCATTGCCATCATCTCTACTCCACCGCCGGTCTCTATTGCAACCATGGGTGACATCTGATCTTCAACAGTCGTGAGAGAATCCGGAGTCATGCTCGGCTAAATCCACATTTCCTTTTGAGAATGTAGCATCGGCTTGAGTTCAACGGTTCTTAAAAAAAGGGAGTTCGTCTTACATTGTCAAGTTTAATTGCATTGTTGTAAATTCTTGAGTTAGGTTTTACTGCCGTGTAGTTAGATTAGCTTGGTTATAGTTTAATCAAGTGTTGAACGATGTCTTGTGTTTTGGAATTGGTTAGTTGTAGAACTTTGATGCTCAATATATGAAGTTTCGTATATGTCTTTTGGTGATTGTGTTAATTCTCTTTATCTGCCTAGTTGTGTTTGATATTGAGATTGTGCTTGAGCCAATTGACCAATTGCATTAATTTGTCCATTTCACAGACTAAGATGCATTTAACAAGGTTTTAATTAACAGAGTTCATTGATTAAAACCTTGGACTTAAAGAGGCCTTTAAGGTTCCAAAGTTTAAGAGCACTTAATGGGATCTTGAGAAATGGAGTTCATTAATCAAGATGTTGGACTTAAGGAGAGTCTTTAAGGTTTGTTAATCAAAAACTTAGTGAATTTCACTCCCAGAAAATTTGTTTTGAACCATGATAGCCTAAGCTCATTTTTAAGAGGATTTAATCTCATTTGCTTATTACTCGAATTTTCAATTTCATTTTTTTAAAATACAAAAAGATACTTTTTATACTTTGTCCTTCAATTTTAGTTAAATTTCCTTAGTTCTTTCAAATGATCCAAAACCCCCCTTTTATCAACTTTGTTGGCATTTTTTGACAGTTAGGCTAGCTTAGACCTTTTTCACTTGGTTCCAATTAAGTGAGATGACCCGAGGTTGCATCCTATATTGCAATCCTTGGAATTTAATTATTTTTGATTCAGTTTCCAAGGGATTGATCATTAGATCGATACGAAGTGCCGATCAAAATGACGTCGTTGTCGGGAAACCAAGAAATTGGTTTACCGTAGGATAGCCATTGTCATTTCATTTCAATTGTCGTTGATAATCGGAATCTTTGCTTTTGCAGTGCATTTAGGATAGTTTAATTTTCAAACTTGTTCATAGTATAGATTTTGATTTTCCCTTGCATAAGCATACTTTCATACTTTAATTTTTCTTACTTAGCAATTTTTCACACATACACACTCATACATACATCCATACACTCATACACTCGCATTCATCACACTTCACTTTTTATTTGACTTTGTGTGATTGTGAGAAAATTTTGTTACTATTTCTTTTATCTGTGGATTGATTTTGTGCATGCCCAGGAGAGGTAGACTTGTTCAATTCCAACCTAAAATTGAGAGACACTTGCGGAGACTTAGGAAAGAGAGGAAAGAACAAGAGAGAAGTAGATTAGTTGAACAAGAAAGAGAAAATATGGCTAAAAACCCCAACTTTTTCCCAAATCCTGACTTTCCTGCAAACCAACCTAGAAATGGAAATAATGGAGGAAACGGTGAGCATGAGAGAGTAGGAGAGAACAATGAGAATTAGAGATGTAGGACTATTAGGGAAGCAACAACTTCTGATGTGTATTATGATCCATTTACTGCTGCTTGCCCTAATTTTGATGTTAATTTTGAAGTTAAAGATTTGTTGATTAATTCCCTTCCTAAGTTTCATGGCTTGGCAGGAGAAGATCCGTACATGCACGTACAGTCTTTGACGATGATTTGTGAGAGTATGGAGCCAGTAGGAGCGACATTGGACCAAGTGCTATAGAAAGTGTTTCATCTATCCTTGGAAAGAAAGGCACAGGAGTGGTACATGAGTCTCCCAAAGCATGTGGCTAATGCTTATCATAGCTGGACCAATTTGAGGAAGGCCTTTTTGGAGAAGTATTTTACAGCCTCCAGGACATCATCAATGAGGAAGGAAATTTATTCAGCTCGCCAAGAGTATGATGAATCACTGTATGACTACTGGAACCGCTTCTAAGACCTACTATCAAGATGTCCCCCATCACCAACTTCTTGATGAGCAATTGGTGCAATATTTCTATGATGGGTTGAAGAGTCAAGAGAAAGGTATGTTAGACGCTGCATCTAGAGGATCCTTGATTGATCTTCCTTGGAAGCATGGGACTTAATCAAGAAGATGGCCTTAAACCATCAACAGTACAGTGTGAGAGATTCCAGAGGAGTGCATGAATTAGGATCTTTAACAGCTCAGGCCAAAAGGATGGAAAATCTGGAAACAAAGGTGGATTCACTGGAGAATAGGATAACATCACAATTATCTTGTACCACTGCGGAATTGAAGAACTTGAATATGCATCACCCATCATCTTCAATGGATCTTACCGCACCCAGTTGTAATACTTGTGGGTCTGTGATGCACATGTCAAGTATATGCCCTGGAAGATATGAAGAGTTGTCAGTAATGTATCCAGGAAGAACTAATCAGAAGTGGGATCCATACTCCAACACATACAATGAGGGATGGAAGGCTAATCCAAGATTCAGTTGGAGGAATGAAGAGGGCAGGGCTCCAAACAGATTTCCACAAGGAGGAGGAGCTGGTACTTCCACTATCCAGTTCCCCATTCAACAACAAGCCCTAATGGTCCCCCCAAAGGAAAACACTAACCAATTGCTTCATAATATGATGACTCTGATGAAGGAAGAGAGGGATTCTAACTCTAATCAGTTTAATGCCATTGCTTCTCTTATTCAACAGGATTCTTCAAAGACTGCTGCTAGGTTCAATGCTTTGGAGAAAAGAATGGAACAATGGGAAACCAAAGCAGAGAACATTAATTCATATGTCACTCAATTGTCCAACAACATGAGTGAGAATCAAGCAAGAAGCAGTGAGACGATTCCTTCAAATACCGTGATGAATCCGAAGAGCCTCAATGCAATTGCCCTCTGAAGTGGGAAACAAGTGAGGTTTAATCCTCAAGAAGAAGAAGAGGCATGTGATGAGGAGATTGAGAGTGAAGAAGTGCCTCCACCCAAGGAGAAGATCAAGAAATCTGAAAGTGTGAAGGAAGAAGAATTATTAAAGGAAAAGAAGCCTGTGTCAAAAAACAAAGGAGCTACTTCAGAGAGTTCCAAGGACCAAGCTAAACATGGAAAATCAAACAAGCAAGACAACAAAGGTAAGGAGGTAAGTCTTCAAGACCTTCCTTTTCCAAATTCATATTTAATGAGTAAGCGTATGAATGAGATTAAGCATGAAAAAGAAATCATTGATTTGTTTGAAAAAGTAGAGGTAAACGTTCCCTTGCTTGATTTAGTGAAGAGAGTTCCAGCCTATGCTAAATATCTTAAGGACTTGTGCACCAACAAGAGAAAGTTTAGGCCAAATGAAAGAGTCCAAGTGACCTCTAATGTGTCAGCCCTGTTTAAACCTTAAATACCTGTGAAATGTCAAGACCCTGGATCTTTCACCATTCCATGCATCATAGGGAAGGTAACTATAGGAAGAGCTTTGTTAGATCTGGGGGCGGCGATTAATGTGATACCAAAAATTGTCTATCAGTCCTTATGAGTGAAAAGTTTAAAACCCACATTTGTCGTCCTACAGTTGGCTGATAGATCATTTAGGCATCCAGTGGGCATAATTGAGGATATCTTGGTCCAGGTAAAGGGTTTAGTATTTCCTGTTGATTTTTATGTACTTGATATATCTTCTGAAGTTGTGCAAGATACTTCTTTGATTCTCAGGCGACCCTTTCTGCGCACAGCAAGCACCATGATCAGCATGAAGGAAGGTAAGATCACCATGGAGGTAGGCGACCAACAGGTAAGTTTCAACATATATGAAGCAATGAAACATCCGCATGAGGATTATTCGCTTTTGGGTGTGAATATGATTAATTTAGCTGTGGATGATGCCTGCCATAAATATAAGTTGTAAAAGAATTCTTTGGATGCTGGATTACATTCACTTGATCTTATAAAAAGGTTTTCTGTCCATGTTTCAGGGAAGCAGGAAGGATTGGCCACAACTGCTTACTAAGAGACAGACTCTACGTCAGAAGAAGAGGGAGTGATCTCTTTTCTCTTGAACTTCATAAATTGATCCCTTCTGTTATGCAACCTCCTGTGCTTGAGTTAAAACCCTTACCCACCACTTTAAAGTATGTCTTTCTTAAGTCTAATGAGCGATTACCTGTCATAATTGCTAGTACCTTGTCCCACACTGAGGAAGAGAGACTCATGAATGTTTTGAGGGACACAAGAGAGCTATAGGGTGGACTTTAGCAGATATACCCAGCATTTGCCCAGCTATCTGCACACATAGGATCTTATTGAGTGAAGGGTCAAAATCGGTGAGGCAACCTCAAAGAAGACTAAACCCACTTATCTTAGATGTGGTGAAGAAGGAAATCATAAAGTTGTTGAGTGCAGGGATAATATATCTCATTTCTGATAGTGAGTGGGTTAGTCCAATACATGTAGTGCCAAAAAAGAGTGGGATAACTGTGGTAAAAAATGATAGAGATGAGCTTATTCGTACCAGAGTGCAGAATTCGTGGCATGTGTGTATAGATTATAGACGATTAAATGATGCCACAAGAAAAGACCATTTCCCTCTCCCTTTTATTGATCAAATGCTTGAAAGGCTTGCGGGCAAATCACATTACTATTTTTTGGATGGTTTCTCTAGGTATTTTCAAGTACCCATTGCACCGGAGGACCAAGACAAAACCACCTTCACATGTCCTTTTGGCACCTTTGCATATCGAAGGATGCCTTTTGGTTTATGTAATGCCCCAGGAACTTTCCAGCACTGCGTGATGACTGTTTTCTGTGAATTTTTAGAAGAATGTATGGAAGTATTTATGGATGATTTCACAGTCTATGGTGATTCTTTTGATGCTTGCTTATTCAGTCTTGCAAAAGTTTTACAAAGATGCATTGAAAAGAATTTGATTTTGAACTTTGAGAAATGTCATTTCATGGTCAGTGAAGGAATCGTGCTCGTTCATTTAATTTCTAACAAAGGGATTGAAGTAGATAAAGCTAAGATTGAGGTTATATCTTCTTTGCCTTACCCCACTTGTGTTCGTGACATAAGATCATTTTTGGGTCATGCAGGATTTTACAGGTCATTCATAAAGGATTTTAGCAAAATTGTGTTACCTCTCTCCAAGGTTTTACAAAACGATGAAAAATTTGAATATGATGATTCTTGCAAAAATTCCTTTAACATGTCGAAATCAAAACTCATTTCCCCAACTATTTTAGTTGCTCCTGATTAGAAGTTACCTTTTGAGCTTTCATGTGATGTATCCAATTGTGCTGTAGGGGCTATGTTAGGTCAACGGGAGGAGAAACTACTAAAAGTTATCGCATATGCCTCGAAAACACTGGATCCAACTCAAATCAACTATACAACAACTAAAAAAGAGCTGTTTGCAGTAGTTTTTGCTTTGGAAAAATTTAGGCAATATCTGTTAAACTCACATATTACCATTTTTACTAATCATGCAGTTGTTCGGTATCTCCTCAAGAAACCACAATCGAAGCCTAGACTGATACGGTGGGCATTGCTACTCCAAGAATTTGATATCAAAGTTAAGGATCGAGCAGGAGCGGTAAACCATGTAGCCGACCATTTGAGTAGGCTACCGAATAAAACACAGGGAATGGATTCTTCTGAACTTACCTGTGATTTATTTCCTGATTCAGTTTTATGTGCTTCAGTTTTTAAAGAACCTTGGTATGCACATATTGTCAATTACCTCATGTTTGGACTCACTCCTCCTTTTATGTCTCAGGCACAAGCTCAGAAGCTAAAGAGTGAAGCTCGACATTACATCTGGGATGCTCCTCATCTGTAGAGAATGTGCAGTGACCAAGTAATCCGAAAATGTGTGCCTCATGAGGAATTTGATGCTATAATTTCAGCTTGTCATTCAATGGTTTGTGGTGGGCATTTCAGTGCAAGGAGAACATCTAGGAAAATTCTAGATTCTGGTTTTTATTGGCCTACACTTTTT
>JANTNU010000004.1:31580293-31590890 GCA_024752395.1 Erythroxylum havanense | reverse complement strand
TATATTATGCTCTGCACTTGCTACTTCGATAGATCTTGTGCATCAGAAAGTAATTACTGACTTATCATATTCAACATGCTTGACAGCGTCCTCTCATCGTATTTGGAATATGAAGAGACATTATATTATTATAAAAGAGCCTATCTTTTTGACTGTAAGTGCTATGACTACCTGGAAAGTAGGAACCTACACGTGGCTTAGTCTTAGAAATAGAATAATCGGTAAATTAGCTTGATATTTCTTGGACTCTGAAAACACTGCTCGCCTACAGCACTGGGTATAATTATTTAATAGAATTCAATTTCAGTCATGTGAAATGAACGCTAAACACGATAGCTCATACGAATCAGACAAAATGTGACAAAAATATTTTAATTTGTTAAGCTTTATCTAGATCTAAAATTAATATTATAAATATTGTATCATAGGTAAATTCAAATAATGTAAGGATTGTGATTTTAATTGGAAGGAAAACGACTTCGTTTGTTCAACCACAAACGACATCATTTTCTTATCTGTTTAAACGAATAGAGATGCCACTCCCCCTTTGTCGAATGTCTATGATGTTCGCCAATTTTTTTCCTCTTCCCTTACCGTCGTGATCTTAAGTTCCATACACCATCATCCTCATCTTGATCTCCGGTTAATCGTCCATCATGGTTAGTTATTCCTTCTTTGTACTTGGTTTTCTAATTTTCAACTTGTTGCTAAGGAAGCTTTTGTTTGGGCCAGTTTTGGTTGATGTTGTTTGTATCGTACGCATCTATTTCAACTGTTAATGATTCATTATATGTTTGAATGTGTTCTTGTTGGTGAAAAATGCCACTTATCAGTGTTTTTATTAATAGTTAAGGATAAATTTCTTATGCCTATAAAATGTTTAATGAAAGTTCTAAAATGATGAATTTTGTCATTGTATGAATTTTTGTTTCTTATTCTCTCATTGCAACAACGAGAAAATGTTGCTAAGTTTTTTAGAATATAGGCTTGATATTGTCTCTGAATTTTTGTTTAGGCATTTTAAAAATAATTTAGAGTTGCTAGTTATGGAAAATATAATCATTTGAAATCTGTGGCTATAATTAGTTTGATACACTTATAAATACCCATCCATCTTCTTATTTTATGTCTTACGAAACTACTTCAAGTATAGCTTATGAGCATTGTAATCTTATAGATTTTAAGTTACAAATTAATATTTATAACTTCTAGTTAAAAAGTGTTTATATTGTTTCTTAAAAATAAATAGCTTTTAGAATTTTTGTCTTTTCTTATTTTTCATTATCTTCTTCCGTCTTTTTATACTAAAAAAACATTCATTCATAAGAGTGAATATAACCTTTTAAACAGTATTTTGGCAAGAAGTCTAATTTATACAACAAGATTAGCTTAAGTGTGTTGTTTTTGGAATAAAAGGAAATTCATAAGCAAGTAGAATCCTTGAGTAAACAAAGCCCCTAAAGCATGCAATCAAAAGAGCATTAAGTAACAAAAATTTCAACCATAAACTAATTTATCATACATCTTCTTTAGTCCTTATAATAATCAAACAGATAAATACATCTTCCAACAAAAAAAGCTCCAAAGAACAATTTTAAAACCTAAACATAAAAGGAAACAACATGAATACATCAATTTCTCAATGAAGGCATAAAATTTTATCGTAGTTGTTTTTCATAAAGTCTATCATCCTTTAGTTCATATCACTCTTCACTGTTAGTTTAGTCTTCATAAACCTATTTAGTATTATAAATACAAGAGTAATTGACTTATTATCCTTTACAAAGGTATACCTGTTTTTGAATCTATCATAGACAAATTTATTATCATATAGCCTTACTCTTTCCATTAGAACATGATTAGCAAGCATTGCTAATACGATATAAAGTATCTTATATTTATGTTACTAAATAGAAAAAGAAACTAGCATCTATTTGTTTAACTTAATCTCCCCAAACTTATTCAACCATCGGAGTATGTATGAATACAAATGCATAAAAAAGAAAAACTCAAATTTTCTATAAAATTAAATTTTCTATAAAAACTATTGTTGCATCACAAGTGAAAATTGATTTAGCTAATTAAGGGTTCCGCAGATGTAAGCAAAGTGTGTCGAATTACGTTAATAAATTTTGGTGTTGATTTACATTTGTGCGTTTAATTTTTTAGTTTTTGATTATGCTATAAACGATTGTGATCAAATGGAAAGTTTACGAAACTACTACATTTTTCGGATTTTTCAATTATTTATTATTGTTACTTTAAGCATACCGGTAATATTTAAAATCATCTAAAATGATAAATTCTACGAAATTAATTTTAATAAATTTTCAATTAAGTCGTTCTAATACTAATAATGAGTTCATTGTTTCAAACATACACTGTAATTTGTACAATTATCAAAAACTTTCTTATAATTTAAAAATTATCACTTAACTCAAAATTTCATAATATTATCACATCACCTCTATCATCAATTTTCATAAACTTATTTGACACACTTAAGCATAAATAATATTTTTCAAATCTCATCTTTCGTGGAGGCTAAACAGCTTAACCCTCCGCTGCCTAAGGACACGTCGTCCAACACTATTTAAAACAAACCTCCGGTGGGAAGTACGGCGGTAATCGTATAGTTCTGGAGTACGTCGGGTGGATTGCGAAAGCATGGACTGCGACAAGTTGCATTCTGCGAAATCAAAACGGAACAGTAGGATCTTTAGTTGGATGGATGAAACCTCCAGTGGACTGGGTCAAAATAAATTCGAATGGGGTAGTCACAGAGGGGAATAATATTGCTATGGCAGGAGGGCTAATTCGAGATTATCAAGGGAGGTGGCGCGGTGGATTCTTACACAACATAGGAAGGGGATCTCCTCTTAATACGAAACTCTGGGGAGTCCACTCGGGTCTCACTCTCACTTGGGCGCTTGGGTCATAGTGGAAGTCGACTCTCTTGAAGTTATTAACATCCTCTCCTCTTCCAGTCCAGTTCTAACTGATGATACTCTTTTGGTGGCAGGCACACGGAGACTTCTACATCGAGGCTGGGAGGTTCAATTGCAGCATGTGTATCGTGAAGAGAACTAGAGTGCGGACCGGATGGCCTCTCTTGCAGAATTTTTAAATCCAGAGCTGCACATTCTTCAGGAACCCCTGGAGATTGTCCGGAACTCCTTCATCAAGATTAGCAGGGCACCTTGTACCGCAGAACCCTGCGTTAGCTAGGGTACTTTTGTTTTGTTTGTTTTGGTATTTGTATTGTTATCTTCCTTTTTCAGTTAAAAAAAATTGAGACAACGTCGCACCATCTCACCTCAATTGCCAAGCTGGATGATGCCGTTAGAACTTGATGCTTTACTATTTGAACAAAATCGATCCTTATGCCATTGCCACTGTCTGAAACTCGAAAGAAGTCACCAACTCTTTGTTTACTTCTTCAAAAATGGTGATGGCAAGTGGTGAGCTGCTTTCAAGCTTCAACAATGGCGATGGCAAGGATCAGTTTTGTTTAGACAAGAAAGCGTTAGGTTCAAACAACATTGTCTAATTTGATGGTTAGTAAGGTTTAACGTTTAGGAGTTAAGTGATAATTTTTAAAAAGAATTATGATAAAATTTTAAAATATAAGAAGGTCTAAAGCAATTATCTTTTCTAAGTTTTTAGAACTAAAATAAGAGACAATGTAAGTAAATTAATCTAAAATATTGACATAGAACGTCTATATGGCATTTGTAAAACCTACAATGCTATGTATATTAATATATATTGATGATAGTTTATTTTTATATGATACATTATTGTTGTGCTGATGTGTTATACTACGTTTGTATTTCTATTAATAAAATTATTAAAATTATTTGACTAAGAAAATTATTAATGATAAAAGACTTAATTTTAAAAATTAAAGAGATAATAAAAAATTAACTATAATAAAAAGATTTTAAAAAAATATCATAGTCACTACTAATATTTATCTTTGGAAATAACAGAGTAACAAGTTCAAAACAATTGCTTTGTTCAGTTGAGAGAAAGATGCCTTTTAAATAGGCTTATAAGAGAGACGTTAAAATCTAATAATCTTATTTAAGGAAATCTGAAAGTAATGTTCAAAAATAAAACAAATTCTATAGCTATTGAATCTTGAACGATTATGTTAACAAAACAACTTTGAATTAGTCATAACCTTCAACACTCCCCCTTAATTCAAAGCTCGTGATGTGCAATTGTACCCGAAGATCTTCAAATCTTCCTGTTGGTAATGCCTTTGTAAGCAAATCAGCAAGTTGATACTTTGAATCACATAATTTGGCTTCACTTCCGCTGCTGCCACAAGATCACTTATGAAATGATGTTTGATTTCCGTATGCTTGGTTCTTCCATGCATAATTGGATTTTTGGTCATAGAAACTACAGATGAACTATCACACATAATATGAGTTGCCTTTGTTTGCTTTTGTCCCAAGTCTCCCAGCAATCTTCAAAGCCAAATTGCTTGGCACGCAGCAGTCGTTGCTGCTACATACTCAGGCTCAATTAAGGATAATGCAAATGTAGCTTGCTTCTTTCATATCTATGATATTGGAACTAATTGAAGAATAAAGCAATTCCCTATTGTACTCTTCATATCCACATGTGAACTAGCCTAGTCACTATCAGAGTAACCTTTCAAGTTGAAGTTCTGATCTTTCATATACCATATTCCATAATCACTTGTTTTAGCTATATATAATGAAGATGGTTGGTTTTACTGAATTAGTCTCCAAGTGGAAGAATTGTTGAGATATGAAGCCTGATAATATATTTGGACTTTACATCAGGCCCACAATCGTAGATCCAATTATGTCGTTTGTATTCTCATGGGCATATAAATATGTTTTATTCTCTTAGTGTACTGATGTTGAAAACATTCACAGTGAAATAAAACCCTAGCCATCCGTGGATGTAGCCAAAAATATTAGTGAATCACGTAAATCTATGTGTGTTTGTTATTTCCACACTTGTTTTTTGATTATTGTGATTGATCATTTATAACATAGATATGTTGGTAGTAGGAGGTGGTGCAAAATGTACCATGATGCTTGCTTGATGATGCAAAAAGGAAGGTCAACAACAACATTTGCTATATGGAGGGTCAGTGCATCGGGAAAGACAATGCCATGAAGAAGAAAGTCCGATTCTCAGATGATTTGAAGGTGTTTAGTGGTTTAGGTCAAGGGAGAAATATATTATGTATCTCTCTAAATCCCAATTACTAGTTATGTGAGTTTTATTTTAATTTGTATTTAAAAGAAAATAAAACTAATAAAGAGAAAAAAATAAAAGGGGGTAAAACATCGAAATTGTTCTCGGTAAAATATTATAAAGGTGAGCTTTGTTTTACTTGCAAGTGGAGACCCATTAAGTGAAGAGTTTTTTTATTAGCTCATAGGTGGAAGGAGCTAGTGCTTCATTGGTTGGTGAGTAAGGCAATTGTTTTGTTAGCTTATTGGAGAAGCCAATTTATGATGAGATAAAAAGACTTTACCCTTTTTGCTTATGAGTTATATCATCGAAAAATTAGAACGGAGGAGGAGAAAAAGAGAGGTCTGCTTCTTTGTTCTGGCATGTGGGACTGTAGCTATTTGGTGAGATAATCAAGAGGAAGGGATCATCATCGACAAGTATTCGGTGTTGGTATCTCTTGGGTTTGTAGAGAATACTAAATTGATTAGGGTTTTCAATTTATACTAGAATCTAGAGATAATTATACTTGTCATTGAGATTATAGTTGTTGGTTGTCGATTGTCGATTGTACTCTTGATTATTATAATGGATTGATTTTAGTCTGTGAAAATCTAGAATGTGGTTTTTCCCTTAATTAAGAGGGGTTTTTTTAAACGTAAATTGCTTGTGTATTAATTTAGTTTCTTGTACTTTATTTCTCTTACTATTATTATTGTTGTGATTATGGTAATTTTTCCCAACAAAAAGTTTCAAGAGGTTCGATTTAGATTTGTGTTTAATTGCCCTTTAAGAAATTACTTGATTAAGGGATTATCAGGTTTTTCTAAAGAGAAATGGTTGGCTCATCACCTTTATGAGAAGGAGGTTAATTACCAGTGTGTTAATTAGAGAAGATTTAGTTAAACATTGAAAACTAGATTTATCTAACTAGTCGTTTTATTTGTGTTTAGTTAAGCAAAATCTTAATTGAATTCCTTTACTAAGTAGTATTAAAACTAGTTTAGTACATTCTTTTATTCAATCTTTGTTAATATAATCCAATCTTATTGGTTTTTAATACTTGAATGATACCTTTATATTTGTTAGGATATATTGTATATATCTTTTATTTAGTTTTGGCATTTTAATTGGACATATAAGATATAACTTGTAGGAATTCTATGTTACATTGGAGTCTATCATCATGGTAACATTAGGATCATTTTACTGTTGAACATGTTAGTAATTGGATAGTTTTAACACTGAATGATGAAGATATTACTGATAGAGGAAAAAACATTTAAGGTAGACTCTTCTTACTTGAATGTGTTTGTGTCATTAACGTCTCCCATTGTGGTAAAAGATAATGAAGTGGTTGTTGCATATTTGAATTGAAGTGGTTGGTGTGCAATTAAATGTGTAGTGGGACTCTTATTCTTCTTGGGTGAAGGATTTGTGGATATCTTGTATCTACGGCTGAAGTTAATCTCTCAAGGATGATAGTGTGAGAGAAGAAAATTCATTATGAAATCAACACAGTAGTTGGGTTATGCAGTAACGGTGTTAAGGTGAGCGTGCAGCAGCTGGAGTGCGCGACACTTGAAGTTCACGTTTGTGTGTGGAATTGAAGAAACGTGAGTTAGTTGTTCAATGAAAAGTGAGTTTTACATAAGGCATGCATGTGTGGCAGAGAGTATATACATACGGTAGAGAGTTCTATGGGTATGAGAAAAAGAGTTTATGTGCGTTAATTGATTTGTGGGAAAAACATAGTTGAAGTGGGACTTGTGCATTAATTGATTTATGGGAGTCACTTGTCAATGAAACATATACGATGTTGGGGTGTAAGTTTTTTGGTATTAGAGCTAAAGATACGTGTGTGGTGTGAGACAAGTCTAAGGTGTAGTGGGTGTGTCCATTAATTGCTTATTGGGAAACACACTGCATTAATTGAGCATGTCTCTATAGCTGAAGGAAATCTCTCGTGGGCGTTGGATAAGAAAAGAAGCAATGTGGGTTAGATAACCAGCGAAGTAATGGGCATGAGCTTTTGATTTTTCCAAATCTTCTTAAAGATAACATTGTTGGAATTTTTAGGAGGTGTGGCGAAGGGTTTTTGTTTGGGCAGCAACAATTATTAATTGATTTCTTTATGGGTTGCGTATACTTTGGTTGGTGAATGTGTTATCGGTGCAGCTGTGGCTTCGTGTTGTTATTTATGTGAATCAACCCATTGTTGTTGTGACGACTTCCAGATCCATTTTAGAGGAGCGGGACTCATCAAGAAGTTGTTCTTGTCTATTTCATGTATATTTAATTTTTTTCTTTATTATTTTAATCATTTGAGTTATTTGTTTATTATTCTTTTGTTAAAAAGATTGATTGAGAAAATCCTCTGTTGAGGTTAGATTAATTGAGAAAATCCTCTGTTGAGGTTAACACGAGTTGGTCGTGTTATTGGGTGTGACATTCTTTCACAGGAAGTGATGTTAAGAGATAGTGTCAAGGGTTAAGTGGTGTCGACTCAGTAAAGCCTTGGATAAATCTATTGTACTTCGATAAAAGTTATTAAGTTAGGTGAGGACCCTGCAGACGTTGACAAGGTATGTCAAACTAAATTATCAAATTTCTGGTATTTTTATTACTTCGTTTTTGATTGCTTTTGTTTACATTTGTGCTAGAGACATCCACAACAAAATCGGAAAGCTTGTGAAACAGTTAACACTTTTGATTTTTTAGTTAGTATCAGAGCAAGGTCACCGATTCAGAACTTGGTAGCAAGTTGGTGCAAATCCTAGTTTCATAAATATGGAAATGATAGAAGAAGCATCGATTATCATGCCACCACTGTTGGATGGATCTAACTATCCTGCATGGAAATCACTGATGAAAGTCTTCATTCAAGCTTAACGCATGAGAGCTTAACATTCTATAGTACATAGGTGGATGCATCCAATAATCACTGATGATAAAGAAGAGGCAGCTCAAAAAGATTCATCTGAATGGACAAGACTCGAAAAAGAAAGTTCACTTGGAAATTCACAAGCTATGCATGCGATATTCAGTATTGTTGATGAGGGATGCTTCTCAATGATATCAGCCTGTGAATTAGCTAAAGAAGCGTGGGATGCTTTGCAAACTATTCATGAAGGATCAACATTTGTGATAGGATCGAAAATACAGATGTTAGTTGTGCAGTTTGAAGAGCGGAAGATGGATGAGAATGAGAATGAAACTATTGGAGATTTTCATGTAAGATTGTGCGATATAGCGAATCATGCACATCAACTCGGGCAGAAATATTCTGATCTGAAACTAGTCAAGAAGATGTTGAGATCACTACCTCCAAGATTTATTCTGAAAATTGCAGCAATCGAGGAGGCTCATGACATCAATAATTTGTCATTAGAGAAGGTAATTGAAATTCTTTCAAATTTCAAAATGAATTTGTTGAGGGACAATCGAAAGAAGAAAAAAGGATTAACATTGCAAACTGAGATTAGTAAAGTCGTGAATAACTTAGAAGATGAATCCGATAAGAATTAGGATATGAAGCTATTAACGCAAGAGTTCAACAAGTTGTTGAAGAGAATAAAAAAGGACAGACTCGCCTTTAGATAATATGGCCAAAGTCAGCAATGTAAAACATCAAGTCTAAATACAAAAGGGTGAAAGGAAGGCAAGTAGGATCCAATGTCTTGAATGTCAAGGTTTTGCAACCTCAATTCGAATGTGCTAGTACTTTGAAGAATAGAAAAGGAAAGTCTTTCACAAGCACTTGGATTGAGAATGATTTCAAGAGTGAATATGGTAAAGAAGAACAAATATAGAATAGTGCTACTTTGGTTGCCTTACATAGCAAAAGTCTAGTTACTTGCTTAACAATAATTGAGAAGGAAGTAACTGAAGTCAGAAAAGAGGAAAAATTAAACATTTTTTAAAACAACTCATCTCAAGACCTAATATCATATTATAACAGCGATGGAAGTGGCCTAGATGACAAAAAGGGGAACATTTATGAGACTTACGAATTAATGTACAAAAAATGGGTGAAAATATGTAGAAAGAATGAAAGATTGAAGGAAGAGAATCTCTCCATGAAGAATACCATCCAAGAGTTAGAAAAGAAATTGATGTTGACGTCAGATGAGCTTGGTGAAGCTAGAATAAAATTATTAAGTATCGAAAAAGGATTGAAAATGTTGAATGGAGGCATAGAAAAACTAGAAAAGTTAATGGAAATTGGTAAAGTTAAAAGGGATCTTCAAGGCATTGGCTATAAGGGTGAGTGCTCTAAAATGAATGAGAAAAAGGATGACATATCTAGATTTATCTAAGAAGAAACTTCGAGGAAGAATAGAAGATTTGTGCCCATGTGTCATTTTTGCAAAATTGTCGGGCACATAAGGCCGAGATGCTACAAGATGTTACAAAAGATGTTTCAAATGGGTCAAAACAAAAAATCTAGACACTCTCTATTAAAATTTCAACAGCAGCCTATGGTACCAAAACACACTTGGATTAGAAAGGGTTCATTATAGACATAAAGACATTGTGAAGAAAAAACAAGAAATTGTCTAGATTCACAGTTAGTTACTGTTTGTAAAGAAACTGGTCAAACAGAGAACAACTCAGTTACTTCATAAGAAGAAACCGATGACAAAGATAATATGACAAAGAAAAAGACTAGGTTTGAATTTCTTATAGGAGCATAGGGACTGTTTACTTTACATTTTTGAAGTATTTTTTGTGTTGTTTAAAAAAAGATGAAACGTATAAAAAAAATTGTCTCCTTTAGTTCTTTAGTTTTTATGATGTCATTGTTGTCCCATCATGTTTAATAATTAGCATTGTGACTTCTATTTGGCTCCACCGAAAACTCATTAGCTCTCTCATCAGTATGGGTATCTCTCTCTCTTTTAAGCATATCTCTTAGTGTTTTGAAAGGTGGTAATTTGTCTTCTTAGCATGCTTATGATTCTTTCGCTGCGTCTATTGTTGACTATTATGATTATGCATTTTGATACTGTTTTGTCCTAAGGGGGAGACATTAGATTGTTTATAGTGAATGTTCCATTTAGGGGGAGATTTAAGATATATGCGTTCATTATTCATTGTACTTTTTGACATCTTTTTAGCTCAAAGGGGAGAAATTTGGATAATTGGATAATTTTGATGTTCTTTGGAACTTGATGTTTGATTAAGGAGGAGCATTGTGAATTTCATCTTTATATGTCCAATTATGATTATTTATGTGGAGATCTAGAATTGTGACAAAAATTCTAAAAAGAGGGAGATTGTTAGGATATATTGTATATTGTTAAGTCAAGATGACTTTACGTAAATATAATTTTGATGTATAACAAAAAGAGAACAAATCAAAAGAAAAACA
>JANTNU010000004.1:31462805-31475418 GCA_024752395.1 Erythroxylum havanense | reverse complement strand
AAACATGATAATAAAACCAATCATGTTTTTATTTTCAGTTTTTTATTAGAAATCTCAACCAAACAGGTTTTTGTTTTTAGTTTTTATATTACAAATCTCAACCAAACAGGTTTTCATTTTTTTAAGGAAAAAAACAGAAACTAAAAACATGAAACAGAAACCAAAAACAACAACAGAAAAACAGAAGTGGAACCAAACGACCCCCTATTAGTTAAGAAAACTACACTCTGGTAGATTATTCAAGATGAGAAAAGAGTACTAGAATTGTTATTAATTAAAAATCAGACTTTTCCATAAAGTTGAATGAAAATAAAATTGATTTAATTAAACAATGTCTTTCCACTATAAAAAAGAAAAAGTAAGAAAAAAGAGGGAAAAAGTTTTAGAATAAAGTTTAGTATAAAAATTATAATTAAGGACGCTTGAAATGGCCGACAACATGACAAGCATTGCAGGCCTAACGATTTGTAGGGCCGCATTAGATTCGGAGCTTGAAAGAAAATGTCAAAACTTCTTCCTCTTAAACAATTGAATGAGACAATTGTTATATAAAATATAATATTATTTTATCAACTCAAATCACACTTGGTGGAGAAGTTTGTGGCAACCTTCTGAAAAAAAATCAGCAATTAGTGAGGCAAATCAAGGAGATTGAAGAATCATTTGAGCTCTCCGACTTAAATCCTAAATTAAAAACCATTTATGAATTCCCATGAATGTTCAATCATCGGTATCACTGACATTGTCCGCTTTTAGCTCACACGACTCATCTATTGGAGCAAAAGGTTGAACCCTAACTCAAAGGGTCCTCTACACTCCGATTTGACGAAGCAATTAGGAGAATGTTAATCAGATACTCAGCGGCCTGTTAAAGGGGAGGTAACCAGCCCACGACCTACAAAGAGCCCACCCTCAAAGCTCACTAGAAACTCAAGAATGTTGCTCCCACACTGCAGACTATGGGATTCGAACCGTGCACTTTGGAGTAAATCAACCCCCTTTGAAACCAACTGAGGTACACCTTACGGGCACACGTCTCATCTCTGATAAAGTCTTGAGTCGATCAGGGTAACTTTCCCTCTCCCTCAATGCAGAGTTCTGAAATGGGTAGTTGGAGTTTATATCCAAAAACTCTGGAATTATTTAAGATCAATTTCGAGTATCTACGCTCGTCACCCATTCACTTACTCAGCTTTTTTTTTTTTTCATTTTCCTTTGAAGTCTTTGTTCATTTCTCAATTTCCCAAGAATTGCTTGGACAATAACGTTAGACGATAGAGAGAGATAACATTCTTAACTGCCATCGTAAGTGCAACTAACCAAAACACCATAATCCACACAACTATAAACTACTTTTCTGGTCTACGATGATATATTTCTCGAGACTACGGTCTTATTTATTAAAGTTGTTTAGTAAAATTATTTATTTATTATTAACTGTTGATGTGTAAAATGACTTGTGAGTGCATGATTTTTTTAAAAAAAAATTATAAGATCATGAATATTATATTTCTTAATATTTCGTTGAATATTCATATAAAAATTTAGATTTAAATATTTAATTTTACAAAAATTAAGTTTATAACTTTAATAAAAATATAATAATAATAATAATAATAATAATAATAATTCAACAATAAATTCTCTATTAATATGAATGATGCATCGAGCTACATTATATTAGTATTTTTTATATAGTATGTATGAATTTTATTATTTAATAAATTAAAAATATTTATAATTATAATATGAAACAAATACAACATATAGTAGTTATATACTAAAAATATTAATTTGATGTGACTTTTTAAGTTCAAAAAGTAATATTATGATATTTTTAAATATAAACTAATGTTATAAAATTAAATAAAGATTAAAAAGTTTAATTAACCCCTTTATTATATTTTCCCAAATTTCACGATATAATTGTACAATAATAGATGGAGATAAAAGTGGAAGGCAATACTGTCATTAGGCAAACAGCAAACTCCAAAAACTTCTCTCATGGAGCTTTTAAAAATCAATTCATTGGGGTTAAATAAGCTAATCAATAATTCATTCACCAAATACATCAATAACTTTTAAGACGGTCAAAGAGCTAACTTTTAATCAATAAATTTAATAAATTAAAAAATAGCTGATAAGTTATTTATCAAACACCTCTTATGTGCAGCCCATCTGTTAGCTTACTTCGGCAATGGGTGGCCACAAAACAAACAAAAAGGTTAGGGTTTAGAATTTTTATTTTTTATTGTTTTAATTAATGATAGTTATTTAAAATTTTCAATATTATGACTTGTAAATCTATTTAATTTTCAATTTTAAAATTTGAGGTATAATTAAAAGTTGTAAAAATTTTAATTTTTTTTGTAATTAACCCATTGTTAAATTTGCCTGGAATTTTATAGTAACTCAGAGCCAAAATCCTGAATGCTACGAATCTAATAAGATTTTTTTGTAAGGATTATTGATTTAACGAAATATGTTATACTATGTACTTTATATCGTTAAATAATAAAAGATCTCTCTTTATTTTCAATTTATTTTTTCCGCCGAACATTATAAATAAAAGACGATGCTCTTTTAAATTACCAATGTGTCTTGACCCTCTCGGAGTTCCAAATCTGTTAGAGCGTTATGTCATAGATCTGTAATTGTAATCTGTTCTATTTTGGTACCCTTAGCTTTCCCACCAGTCTCTATATAAACAATTCGTATGATATGAGCAGTTGCAGTAAGCTACAAAGTTGTCCTACATTAATTTTCTTTACGTGTTGAAAAGAGAAAATGAAAAGCCAACTGGAGGTTATCTCTCAAATCGTAGTCAAGCCATCGTCTCCAACACCAAACCAGCTTCGTCATCTCCAACTATCATCTCTCGATCAAATCATAGTTCGAGTTTTCGCACCTTGGCTCGTTTTCTATCCCAAGTCAACCAGTATCAGCAATGCTGAGAGATGCGAGCGAGTTAGGAGATCTCTCTCAGACATCCTAACCCTATTTTACCCTTTGGCAGGACGAGTAAGAGGAAATTCGCATGTCGATTGCAATGACGAGGGTGTCCCTTTCGTTGAAGCCAAAGCAAAAGGCACTATTCTGGACATTCTTCAAAACCCTTTTTACAATAATCTCAACAAGTTTCTTCCTTTCAGTATCGTAGAAGACAGCGAACTGTGTTCTTTTGTTCAGGTCACCTACTTTGAGTGTGGTGGAATGGCAATTGGTGTGGGATTGTCCCATAAGATTGCGGATGCCTTGTCAGGTATTAGATTCCTTAAAAGCTGGGCAGAAATCACTCGTGGAGAGATCAGTGATGTACCTGTTCCTAAATTTGAAGCCGCCAATTACTTTCCTCCCATTGACATTTCTGATTTCGATCCTTGTTTCGAGATTTTGAAGGACAATCCTGACATTGTTTCCAAGAGGTTTATGTTTGATGCAAACAGCACTAAAAGGATTAGGGAGAAGTATATCGCGCATTGCTGCAACTCGGGGAATATGAACAAACTTCCCACGATAGTTGAGGCGTTAACAGCATTCTTGTGTAGTAGAGTCATAAGCACAACTCGAGATAAGGAAGATAATTCTGATACGATCTATACAGTGAAACACGCTATTGACTTACGTACGAGGATGGATCCACCTATCCCTGAGCAGCATGCTGGAAATTTCATTTATGAGCCAGTGGTAGCAGAAATTCACAACAATTCTAATGACAACTATTGTTGTGACGTTATAAGCCAAATGAGAAGAACAGTGAGGAGCGTAGATGCAGAGTTCGTTAAAAAACTTCAAAAAGAGGGGGAAAAGCACCTAAAGATGATGAAAGACAGGGCTGAGGCACAGAGGTGCAGGAAAGTTGTTGCTCTTTGCTTCAGTAGTTTTAACAGGTTTCCTGCATATGAAATAGACTTCGGATGGGGAAAGCCTGAGTGGGTTGGAACAGCTGCGTGGCCTTATCAAAATATGTTTATGTTTAGTAGCGCGAAAGAAAAAGGAGGTATAGAAGTACAGGTTCAATTGAGAAAGGAAGACATGGCCGAGTTCGAGAAGGACGATGAGCTTTCTGCATTTGTCTCTCCCAAGTTTCAAATCCATGTTAAGAACTGTTCTCGTTTGTAGGAGTCACCGGTATTGGAGTTTACGTTAAGAGCTGTCCTTCAAAGAAATTTTGTATAAATTTGTCTTTCTATCCAGCGTGAGCAACAAGGAGAGTTAGTACATCATATATTTTGTTAAGCTACTTTATTTATTATTTTAAACATTATTTGTAGTTTTAGATATTCGGTATATCTTTTATATAAGAAGTTGGTATATTGGAGAACATAGGATTTATTGGAGCACACATGTTTTGTTGAAGACAAACAATGAGATGGAATCCTAAAGAAGATATGATTAATTGGAGATAAACATGGATGAGATTCATAGTAGATTGATTGATTGCTGACTGCTGCATTTTTGTACACATGCGTGAATAATTGCATGATTTGATCTACTGATTTTACATCAAAAAACAAGCAGCTGATTGATAAATATATATATAATAGCTGTGTTTTCTTTACACTTGGGTGAATAATTACATGATCTATTCATCTATAATTAATTGCAGCTGCGTTCTATGTGCTTTGATGATCAATTACACGTTTAGTTGATGATTTATGTGATTGCGTTTTTGTTGGTATGCTTCAATGATTTATTATGATTTTGGTAGTCCATGTTCCGTGAGATTATGATTATAGTAGTCGTAGGTTTGAGGTACTTGCGAGAATTGACGGGGCTGTCGTGTACATGTGTGTGGGGTTATGGCGATTGATTACAAGGTTTTGTTTGTGAAAAAACATGCCATCCATGCATCTATTGATTTAAGCAACTGCATTTTTGGTGTGCTTGGGTGATTAATTACATGTTCTTATAATGGTTTTTATGACTCTTGTTAGTGGGTTTCTTTGGTGATTAATTACATGTTCTTATGATGGTTATTATGGCCGTTGTCCATGGTTTTTCTTCGGTGACTAAGAAAAAGGTTAACAGTAAATTTTTGTTGGACATTTTCCCACGATTTTGATTTAACGAGGCTGTATATATAGGGAACTGTTTTTTTTTTTTGACACAAGTGTTTCTTTGTTTATGTTATTATTGATTTAATTACTTAAGGTACTATTTTAATCTTTATTATTGTTTATTGTTGCAAAAATCTTTTGATGAAATTAACACAAGGTGGTCGTACTATTAGAAGTGAAATGTTTTCACATAGTGTATATACGAGTAGGTAGTGTTAAGAGATAAGTGGTATCGACTTAGTAAAGTCTTAGATAAAACTATTATACTTGAGTAAAAGTTGATTAATATGGGTAAAGATCTTGTAGACGTAGGCCGTATGTGCTGAACTACATTAACAAATTTTGTGTATCGATTTATTTGTTGCATATTTAATTTTTCTGCTTATGATTATAATATGAAAATTTTACAGTTGCTGATTCAATTGTTTTCTAATAAGCAATCGATAGATTCAGTTTTAAGCAACCGTGGTAGAATATATATCTCTTATGAATAATTCAATTGCATAATCTCTTTGAAAAATAAAACTTTCATCCTTACCTTGTTTCACGTTAAGTACAACAAAATAATGTAGGAAACTTAAGCGTATCATACCAAATTTTCTTATCATGCAAGAATCGAATTTAGCAATCAAAGATTTAGAAAACCCTATAGATATATTATGTCATCAACATAAAAACACCACCAAAAATTCATATTTACATTAATTGGCTCTCCACTTAAAGAGTTAGCTCAACTTTTCTGCTTTCAAACTCGTCTTCCTAAAAAAGAAGAATTAATCATGTTGTACTATGTCATAGAACTTACTTTAGGCTATATAAAGGCTTCTTCAACATGCTCACTTTCATCTCTTCACCACTCACAATAAAGCCTTCATGTTCAGTAACATAAACATCTTTTCCATTTTATCATTTAAAAAGGGAATTTAACATCAAATTGGTTCACTGACTATTCAAATTGAGCAGGTAAAGCTAAGAAAATTCTTACTATTTCAAAGTGAGCAATTGGAAAAAAAAATATTTCTTCAAATTTGAGTTATTGGAAAAAAAAAGTTTTCTTCAAAATCAATACCTTATTGTTGAGCAATATCCTTTCACCATCAAGCGAGCTTTGTTCTTTTGTACACTTCCATTAATATGGCACCTTGTTTAGAACACTCATTTAAGTCTAATAGCATTCTTCCTTTCAAGTAAGTTTACTAAATTTATTATCTCTTTTTTTGTGAACAACTGACATTTCTTTTTCTGTTGCATTTTGCCATTCTCGACTTTTTGCACCTTCATCATAGTAGGTGGAATTAAAAAACGTATGGAACAAAACTAGAAGGTTTATATGTCTTCTAAAGGCCTAACATTTCTTGGAGATTCTCATTTAAAAAACTTAAGGAAATAATACTTTTGGAGTAGATCAATTGTTGCCTGGTGAAGAGGACAAAAAGTTAAGTTGATTGTGAAATTTCAATTGCATTAGTTTGAAGAACCTTATCAATTAGCAAAAAATTGGCTGCGGTATATTTACAAGTGCTCGAAGTCCAATGTTTATCTTATTAAATATCATATATCTACTTATAAGCACTTTGTCACTCACAGGATTATATAACCCATATGCCTTGGATTGAACATTGTAACTAACAAAATTGCATTTCTTAATGATATTTTATGAATTTATTGCCTTAATAACCCTGTGTTATTCAAAAATTGCTAAAAAAAACCTTGACATATAAAAATTAGCAAAAAAACCCTGAGTTGAAATTTTATTAACTTACAGCCCCTTAACAACACACAGCTAAGGGTTTTTTTTGCAGCAAAATTGAAAAACATAAGGTTAATAGAGTAACATTTTATATCTCAGGGTTTAATTAGCTACTTTCGTATAACACAGGGGTCGCTACAGCAATTTTGTCGATATTTTATCAAGTATGTGGTGAGATGATAATTTTACTAAAGCGTAAAGTATATAGCCAAAGACCTTAGATTGAACATTTTAACTAACAAAAATGCATTTTTTTAATGGTATTTTATCAAGTCTGTGGTGAGATGATGATTTTACCAAAGCGCAAATTATATAGCCAAAGACCCTTAAATGGCTTACCTATATCTTTCACCTTTCAAGCTTCATAAGATGTTTAATTAAGAACGACTATTTAGGGTGAATATTTAGCAAAAGTACTACCATAGCTACACCTTCTTCCTATAACTTATTAGGAAGTATTACAGAATAACATAAATAAATTACGTTTAGTTAATTAGTTTCTTAAGTTACACGTGTAAGGCTTCTTTGCATACTGGGGTTTATTTATACCCTTTGTATATTCTTCTTTGCTAATTTCAATTTTTCCAGTGCTTTTACATAGTTCAAATCTCTCTCGTGATTGTTCATCCTCAACCGTCTACATCTTATCATGGTATCAGAGCAACTTTCTTGATTTCTTCTTCTTCCATTCAATTTTCATTCGAAATTCTTGAACTTTCTTTGCCCAGAACCTTGATTCTGCAATTTGTTTTCCACGCCATGGCAAACCCTACATCTCTAATCAATGGAACCACAGTTCCTCCCACCACTGCTGCTGCCGCGGAGGCACAATTAACTCCGGCCAGTCCCTACTATCTACACGCCAACGAGAATCCAGCACTGATTCTCGTATCACCACCACTCACGGGTTCAAATTACCATCAATGGGCATGCTCGATGAAGATGGCCCTCCTATCCAAGAACAAGTACCAATTCGTTTCAGGTTCTCTTCCATCACCACCTCCCACTGATTCCCTTCATCAGATATGGATTCGATGCAACACTATGGTCCTTTCTTGGATTACCCACTGCCTCTCTCCCTCCATCGCCCAAAGTGTCTTATGGATGGATAAAACTTCGGATGTCTGGGATGATTTGCGTGATCGTTTTTCACAAGGAAATATTTTCAGGATCGCTGAATTGCAGGAAGAAATTTTCTCTGTTCATCAAGGTGATTTGGCAGTTTCGGAGTACTTCACACGTCTCAAGATCCTTTGGGATGAATATACCAACTTTCGCCCGCTGCCTTTCTGTGCCTGCGCCAATCCATGTGTATGTGGCGCTATCACCACCTTCAAGACTTATCAGCAAAACGACTATGTAATTCGTTTTCTCAATAGTTTGAATCCTAAGTTCACCTCGGTACGTTCTCAGATTATGTTAATTGATCCACTTCCTCCATTAAATAAAGTTTTTTCGATGGTTCTTCAACAAGAGAGGCAGATGACTCCACCTATTGATCATACAAGTTTCTTGGTATCAACTTCCTCTAATTTTCGTCCAAGAAACCCCACTGGTCCACCCTCTGGATCAAGAAATCCATCCCCTGCCTTTCAGTCTCAATCTCGTTTCAAAACTATAAATAAACCCCAGTAGGCAAAGAAGCCTTACACGTGTAACTTAAGAAACTAATTAACTAAACATTATTTATTTATGTTATTCTGTAATAGGAAGATTGCTTGCTTTTGCGCTTTACTATTTCGATCACTATTCAATCATTTCTCTTAACCACCTCATTTTGTTTTGGTAATTAAAGTGTGGTCAACTCCCTGAAGATTCCATCTTCTCATAAAAAATTAAATTTATTATAAGTAAATTGACCACAATTATCTAAACAATGAACTTTTATAAAGCATCCACTCTCCTTTTCCACAAATACCTTGAATTTCTTAAAATTATCAACTTTTTTCTTACTCAAATTTTGAGAAACTCAACTCATGCAGTTATAATTATTAGTAAATAAAAAACAGTGACTGCTACCATACGATTTAAGACTTATTGATCCACACAATTCAATATGTACTAATTGAAGACAACCAGTGGCTCTTTAAAACTTATTTAAAGGAAATGAACTTTTAGTTTGTTTCTTATAGACACACCCACTACGGTAAAGTTGACCTTTGGCTACCAAAAAAATTGTAGCTAAAGGTATTAAAATTGTCACTAATAGGGATTAGTGATGATTTAGTTTTGTCACAAAACATGTCACAAAATCTTCATAGTTGAAAACTATAGGTAACGTTTTGTAGAAATTGTTTTCTAAAGTTTTTGTTAACACTTACTTCATAGTTTAGAAATTGTTTTCTAAACTATAGGTAATGTCAAGATAACATTCTTACATGGAGAACTTGAGGAGAACATCTACATGCAACAACTAGAGGGCTTTATAGTTATAGGAAAGGAGGACCATATTTGTCTGCTGAAAAAGTCCCTATATGGTCTGAAATAGTCACCTATATAATAGTATAAGAAGTTTGGCTCATTCCTAATTACTCAAGATTTCAAAAGATGCAATTACGATAATTATGTCTAATATAAAAAAAGTCATTGATTACGTTGATGATATGTTAATAGCAACCAAAGATAAATCAGAAATAGTAAACATGAAAGCCCTGTTAGTAAAGAGCTTAAGATGAAAGATTTGGGTGCAGTAAAGCAGATACTTGATGTGAAGATTTTGAGAGACAGAAAAGCAAGTAAATTGTATTTAACCCAAAAGGGTTATAATGAGAAAGTTTTGCATATATTCAATATACAAAGTGCAAAACCTGTTACGACTCCATTAGCTGTGCAATTCAGACTTTCATCTGCTTCATCTTCTAAATCAGATTAAGATATTGATTATATGTTGCGAGTCCCATATTCTCGTACAATTAGATCTCTCATGTATGTTATGGTGTGCAAAAGTCCAGATTTATCATATGTTGTTAGTGCAGGTAGTAGATACAAGGCGAATCTAGGAAAAGAACATTAGAAAGTAGTTCATTAGATTTTGAGAAACTTGAGTGGCTCAACTAATGTTTGTTTGGAATTTGGGAGAACCAAATATGGGATTATTGGGTATATTGATTCTAATTTTGCAGGTAATCTTGATATGAGAAGACCGCTTACAAGATATGTGTTTACTATTAGTGGTTATCCTATCAATTAGAAAGCTTCTTTACAGACTGCTGTAGCCTTGTGTAACACTGAGGCTAAGTACATGGCGGTTATTAAGACCTTTAAAAAAACTATTTGGTTTAGCGGTTTGTTTGCTAAACTTTGTCAAGATATGCAAGTTACTACAATTTTTTGTGATAATCAAAGCGTTACTTTCTTCGTTAAGGATCAAATGTTTCATAAAAGAACGAAACATATTGAAGTTTGTTATCATTTTGTTTGTAAGGTCATTGCTCGTGGTGATATTGTTATGAAGAAGGCTAGTACCCATGATAATCTAGTTGATATGATGATTAAGGTATTTCCTGTAACCAAGTTTGAGCATTGATTAAACTTGGTTGTTATTGCTAATTAAGATTAGCCCTTAAGGGCTTTAGGTGGAAGTGGTGGATAGTTTTTTGTTTTGAAGGTTGAAGACTTCTTACGATAGAATTCCTATCAAGGTGGAGATTATTAAAGTTGGTGACCCAAATTCTATTTTAGTTTGGCTCGAAAAGTTTGCAGTGCAACGATTATGGAAAAATTAAATCACAAACTAAGTAAGACCCACTTAAAATTAGACTTTACTTTATATATCTTGCTTTATACTAGGGTGAGTAAGAAATATATATTTTGTGAGCCACCCTAAGCTCTAGTATTCATCCTTTTCACAGTGAAGCTCTCCTCCTCTGTCCATGGTTTTCTCCTGGATTTGGGATTTCCATGTAAAATGTGTATGTTATTCTTTTATTTTTATTGTTTGTTATAGCACTTTCTCTTCTCAAAGATAGGATTCTGGTTTGGGTGAGCCCGCACCGTTGGGTTTTGTCCCGTTTGGTTACACCCACATCCCGTAGGGGGCGCTGCGCATCCCGTGAGGGCAGCGGGAGTCGAACCTATGACCTCAGGGTTTTGTTAGGTGCATGACCCACGTCTCACACCACTAGGCTACGCCTTTTTTGATTTGGGTGGGCCCGCACCTAGAGGTTTTGTCCTGTTTGGTCACACCCACATCCCGTAGGAGGGCGCTGCACATCCCGTGGGGGCAGCAGGATTCGAACTTGTGACCTCAGGGTTTTGTTGGGTGCATGACCCATGCCTCACACCACTCCTCACACCACTGGGCTAAGTAGCCCAGTGGTAAGAGGCGTAGCCCCTGAGGCCAACAAAACATTTTGGTCAGAGGTTCGAGTCGCAACCTCACCCTGACAGACCAAAGGGCACAATACTTGATTGAGGGGGCAACGGTAGAATAAGATCTCGGCCGGGGTCGAACAAGATCTCGCACCCACAACCCCACCTTGAGTTGGGTCCGTCCCAAACTAGACTCATAATCTAGTGCCTTAAGATGTTGGATTAAATATAATGTTCTAGTTATATGTGGACTTATTTGGATCCGTTCTAATTTCTCCCCGTACTCCCTCAAAACTCCAATTCAATTTATTTTTATAAGTTTTGTTGTTAAAAACTAGTCGAAATATTAAGTAATTATCCAATTTTTGTAAACTAAACGATTTTCATAAACTAATTAATTTTTTTAACAATTTTTAATTAAACTTTAAATTCTTCTATAAATAAAGACATTCTTCTTCAATCATATTTAAAACTTTTCAATATTTAATTTTAATCCATTTTTATAATATTTTAATACTGATTAAATTTTTAAACTTTAAATCTCTTATCTTATAGATTTAATTTTCAATCCAATATTTAAAACATTGCTTTTATGACTCAATGACGCTTCTTCTGTAGTACTCGGAAAGCTAGGGATCGAGATTACCAGCTGAATAATCAGAACTATTAAAGAGAACTTTACCTGAGACCTTGATCAAATGATATCTATGGCAGGACGTTCTACATTGACTACGTTCTACATTGGCAGGATCAAATGCTATCTAGGGACAAGTACTACATTGACTACGTAGATAGCCCCACAAAACTCGAAAGTGCATTGAAGAATGATCACTACTTTCTTTTCTCAAAAAAGTAGGATTTGCATTTGGTTTCAAGTGACCTCCCGCTCTCAGTCGGGTAACCCTCTTGTCATGAGTATTCAGGAACTTATCAATTGGAACTGGTCTATTATTCATCGCCATATATACCGAATGAGTAACAAATGCGCGGACTAGCGCGCCGACCCTGCAGGTCAAGACGATATTGGAGTCACTTATTTTGATGTACCACCTTTAAGGTGCCACAGTCTCTTTTTAGAGGATATGTCGGGGATCAGTTTCTCCCGACTTATTTAGTTTTCGGTATATTCTTTTCCCTTTATGCAAAAAAATTATAATATTGAACATTTATATACAGTGCCAGTCTTGAGCAAGGGCCAGCAGGGCACCTGTCCGGGGCCTATTATGAGAAGGGGGCCCCAACCTCATGTTTTGATTCCCATAGGTTACTGCAATATTACTAATTCACTATCAATCTTTGAAAGTAAAGTAAGAGTTAAACGTTAACTTACCTGAAGGTAGTAATAAATAACTTTAACATTGGTGCAGATGTTTCAAAGAATTCAACATTAGTAGAAGGGTAAGTTCCAAGATTGGTTTAACGTTATAAGTTAAAGATTGATTTAATATTATAAGTTAACTTTGTGGACTTTGTGGTTAACATTTCATGCTTA
>JANTNU010000004.1:31409887-31424052 GCA_024752395.1 Erythroxylum havanense | reverse complement strand
TGAAGACAGAAGAAAAATCATGCACCAGCCAAGAGCCAATCATGCTATGGAGAGGCGTGGATAGTAGGGGCGTGAATAGCAGCTGAAGAGGCCCCACCACAAACCAAAGAAAAATGTTGAAGCTAGGAGCTACATAAGAAAAAACGAAGACAGCTAGTTGGTGAAAATAACAAGGAAGATAGGTGGAGCTATAAAAAAGAATCACGGCAATTCACCAAGAGGGACCAAGGACGTGACCCACCAAGCTTCAAAGGCTCCACCAAACATTCATTTTGTTATTTATTCATTCAAATCCACACAATGGAGGAGGAACGTAAAAAAGTAGGGGGCTCCATTTTAAACTCTCCATTCACGCAAATTAAGGGAGGTTCCAGCACTCCACCAACATTTAAACTTAGACCAAGCTCTCAAGCTAGATTCATCTAAGACTTCACTCACTCACTTGATTATTGGTGGGGCTCTCAACGATTATCCAATGACTAAAAACAAAGAGAGGAACCAACGATATACACAAGAAAGCCACCAACGCTACAGCAAGGGGAGAGCATTCACGCACATCCAAGGGAGGCTCCACCTTGGTGAACAGCAAGTGCAGAAGAAAGCCACCATCAGCTGAAGAATGACGCTCCACGCAGTGCCGCAACATTAGAGGGAGATCTGAAACTCATTCAATTTCTGTTCTAATATTTAATTTCTCTTAATGTTGTCTGCTGAGCATAGTTTATATGGTTTTTATCCTATCATGAGTGAGTAGTTTCTCCAAAGTTTCAAGGTTGGGCTGAAGCTTTTAGTTAATTTTATGGACTAAATTTCGGTTGATTTATTTGTATGAATTTTTGGTTTTGATTTCTCTGTTTTGAAATTAATTTTGCTGGTATTGTGTTTAGCCTACCATTACTTGACGTTAGTTGTTAATTGAAGAACCGATAGGTGAAAATTAATAACGGAACTCTAAACAGAGAACTTATAAATTTCAGATTTAGACATAAACTGAATTTATAAGAGAAAAATCCAGGTTAGCAAAAAACTTAATGGGTTATGCTTGATTGCTAGTTTACGATAGTAAATTAGGATTATTGCGTAACACGCCTTTGATACCTTGAAAAAGGATCTAAGAAACTCTAGGCTTAATCTTCTATTAACCAAAATTCGCCTCATAAATTGACCCAGGTAAAGTCCATAGAAGACGCTAAAAGTGTAACCATCCTTGAAGCTTACCACATTCCATTCGAATTAACCCCTAGAGACATTCACAATTTTCTTTAGCTTTGATTTTGTTATTTTTTGCTAATTAAATTTCTTATTTAATTCCCCATTTTTACACAATCGCTTAGTCCAATTAATTGAGTGATCCAAACCTAGTACTTACACAATTATTCCCTGTGGGACGATATTTTTCTATACTACTTGAGACCCGTGAACTTGCGGAACCACATCATGGCTAAAAATGATAAACAAAAGATAATTAAGGAGCAAGATTTTGACATGTATCTTGCTCTCATTGGTTCAACAAAAAACAAAGACAATGTTGCTTTTTGAAACGTGACAAACTCTGACAGTATATCAACTAGTGGTATTGGAGGCTGCAAAAAATAAAGTTCTGAAATTGCAGGACCACAAGTATATACATGCGGTACGGACTGGACATACTCAGACGATCATGCTTTGAATTCTTTTCTTTCTCCAGCTTTGATAAAGTGTCTTGACAGCTTCATTACAACTTTTTTTTTCTGCTTTAGGATTGTTTCTGCTTCAGGTTTTTAAATGAATGTTCAAAACTTTGTTCATTCTTTCTCCACTGCAGCTTACTTCAACCTTTTCTTCATTCTTCCTGCCTTGATCTTTAGTAATCCAAATTTCATTTCTTGAATGCATGGATTTCTGAATTATTCCCAAAATCATTAACTCTAGTTACCTCAAATGTCTAGGAACCTTCAGCTTGATCTTCAGCCTCCTTTTCCTCTTCACCTTGACCGCCATAGCTAGGTCCTCCACAAGCTTCAGTATAGCAGGCTGCATGAAACGACTTAATTCAATAGGTCCAAAATCAGTGTATAATTCATGTTTTTGTGCAATGGCATGCTGATGGCCTTGATGGCCTTGGATTCAAGCATCTTAGCCCTTTATAGCAATTCACGAGCATATTTACCTTAAGAATGAAGAGTCCATTCTTGAAGTTAGTTACCTCAATGCTTAAGAAGAAACAAAAGCGGTGCGAGATACTTCATAGCAAACTCTTGTTGTAGATGAAGTAAAAATCGTTTTGACAATTATATCATCTACATAAAGAAGTAGAATGGTGGTACCTTTAGAACTATGTAGAACAAATAGTGAAGAGTTTGCTTGACTACAAAAGAAGCTGATGTCGAGAAGAAAAATGTTGAAGGGATCATACCCTGTTTAAGCCCATACAAAGCTTTCTTTAGTTTGCAAACATGATGAAGGAGAGCTGGATTTGTGAAACCAAGTGGTTAAGTCATATAAATTGTCTCTCGAAGTTCGCCTTGGAAAAACACATTTTTCACATCAAATTGTTGAGTTCTCGACCCAAAGGTCATGCTGACTACCAAAACAGTCCATATAGTGGTTGGATTTACCACAGAACTGTATGTTTTCATGAATTCAATTCCTGTCACTTGTATGTTTCCTTGGGCAGCTAGTCGAGTTTTATGTCTTTCGTCAACAGTTCCATCAGGGTTGAGTTTAGTCTTATAAGCCTGTTTACTTCTTATTATGAGGTTCATGTGAGGTTTAAACGGAACTAGACTCCAGGTATTATTAGCCTGAAGTGCTCTCATTTCTTCCCTCGTAGCTTTATACCAATGAGGTATTGATAGAGCTTGTTTGAATGATCGTGGCTTTGTGTATAGGTCTACGTGAGTCACGAAGAGAACTTCAGATTCAGGGTTGTATGGCTTGGACTGTGTAGCCATAGGGTGTATATTAATGGATGATGGTGGACGTAAGTATTTACTTTGTATAGGTTGCGGGGAAGCTGATTTACAGTAATACTATCCTTTGGGCTACACTTTACACTTGGTGAACTTTCAATCAAAGGATCTAACAAAATGCAAGTGGGTTCAGTTGCAATGGAGGGAGAGTTTGTGGACTCAATGTGTGAAGACGATGTGTCACTTGAGAAGTTTGATGGTGGACTTTGTTGTTTAATAACTGCATGATCTCGTGAGACACAAGTTATGTGTTGTCGCTGTTGATCCGTGACCACCAAAGGCTCAGGTAACTGATTTTAAGGTTGCGAATTTGTGATAAGAGTGCTGCTCCTCTGGTAGTGTTTGGCTTAGTTGCGTGTTTGAGATATCTTATATTTAATTAGGATAAATATCTTTTCTTTATGTTTGAATGAGTCTAAATTTAGTTGTTTTTTTCCTAGTCTTTAGGTCATTATCTAGTCCATTATCTAGTCCATAGGAAGATATTTTGTTGAGTTTGTTAAGTCTAAAGTGCCTATAAATAGCACTACTTTTATTGAATAATTACATCCCTCGCAATATTTTGTTCAGAAAAAAAAGAGGTGCTTGGAGTTTGCAGCATCAAAGTTAAGGAGGAGTGTTGAATATGTGACTTTGAAACAGTCAAAGATATTATTAAAGATATTATTGGGATAGCCATCAAATAAAATAGAATTTATTTGATGGCTATCTCAATAATATCTTTAATAATATCTTTGACTGTTTCAAAGTCACATATTCAACACTCCTCCTTGACTTTGATGCTGCAAACTCCAAGCACCTTTTCTTTCTTTTTTTTTTGTTTGTACTCCCATAATTTCGCTGTTAGGCTAGATATGATGCTGCAAATAACTCCTCCTCAAGTTGATCGTTTACTGCTTGTTTGGCTTATCTCACATTTTGTTGCGCTTTACATATCTTTTCAATATATCCTAATTGTCCACACTTGTTGTATCTTACATCTGGTTGTCGTCCTGTGATATCTTGTGGTGGAGGTATTGGGTTTGACAATGAAAATGAAAGTTGTATGTCTAAAAATGTGGTTTTGTTATTTTTGTTGTTCCTTGAAGTAGTAGTAGCAATATTGCTAATATTACTGTTGTCAGAAGATGATAAACAAAGTGCAAGATTGTCATTTTCATCATCTTCATTGTTGATGATGTTTATATCACGTCTTCTTTTTCAAAATTGAAGCGTAAACGACCCTTCAAAATATGATCTTTCGTTTTTGTTGTTGATGTCGTAGTCTTCATCTACAGCTTCTCACAAGTTATCTGCTTCAAGAAAGGCCTCTATTCGAACATCCCAATTTAGATAATTTCTTCCATCAAACAATGACAGAATAATGGCAGTGAACGATGATTCTAAATCCATTGTCGTGTGATTTTTGTTTATGGTGTGGGAAAGCGTAAAATGAGTTATGGGTTATAGGTTTGTAGGCTAGAGGTCCCTTAAGATCAAATAAATTAGATTTTATTTTATGCTGATTTAGATTAGATATTATCTGATTTTTGAATTTTAGTTAGAAAAAGACTGTATAAATAGACAAGCTTCTATTCAATAAAAATTGAGAGATTCTTCTCCACATAAAAATACCAACAAATAGCTGCTCATGAGAAAGAACTTTATCATGTTGCTGCCCATTTGATTGAAGATATTGCACAGAAGTGAGCTTCTTTTCTTTCTTTCTTTTTTTCCTAGGAGAGGAAGATCAACAGGGACTGACATTTCACATTCAACTTGAGCATGGTCTGTATCATCATCATTAAAAAATTAAGAGAATGTGGTAATTGCAACATCTTTATCTACATGTGCTTGGGAAGAGTTTCTGTCACAGTAAGGAAAAACTGTTTCATAAAAAAATTACATGTCTAGAACTGTAGACTCTCTTCGTTGAAGGATGATAGCACCTGTAGCCTTTGTGAAGATTAATATAACTAATGAAAACGTAGAGCTAAGTCTTGGGCATAAATTTAACCATATGTTTATATTTTCGCTCAGTAATCATATTTTGTTCTAGTGTATCAGGGCAGGAAATATTTTGCAGAACTTCACAATTTTCAAGGTGCTTCAAAAATTCCATCTTACCAAACTCGCCGCCACCATCACATTGGAAAATTTCAATTTTTCTTGAAAATTTATTTTTAACCAATTTCGGAAATTTTAAGAAAGTGTTGTAAAATTCTGACTTATGTCGCAGGGGATACAACCAAGTAAAACGAGTGAATTCATCAACAAATATCACATAATAATGCATGCGTTGAGAAGACATAATAGGCATAGGTCCCCATAGATCACAATAAACCTTTTCCAATGCAAAATCAGCAACTTGATTACGGGATGTGAAAGGTAGTTTGCAACTTCTACCCAACAAACAATTAACACAAATTGAATTTTTCTTAAGCCGACTATAGACATCAATACTTTTATTGGAACTTAAAAAGTGTAACGTCTTGGAGCTAGGGTGTCCAAGCCATTCATGCCATACTTCTTCAGGTGCTCTTCCGGACTTGGAATGCTGATTTCTTGCCCTAAAGAGTATACAAGTCTCCCCGTGATAGGCTCCTATCCTAAAATGGCTAGGTAGCCTGCCTAACACCTCACACCTCACAGTGACCCTGTAGTCGATGTCTAATCTAACTCAAAAAAAGTTTATGTGGAGCTGAGCTTATTGCTCATTTTTACGCAAAAAGCTTTAACTCAACACTTATAAATATAAACAATAGAATTTTTAAAAACCATTTTATTAAACATTTCGATAACATAATAGTTGTATTTTGCATTCCCAAAATTTTCAAAATTCTTATAGAAATTCAAAACACTTCTATAATCACATCAAAATCCTTACGACAATCTTTTTGGACTTCAAGTCTATTAACAATCAATCTCAACAATCACTTGGGAGGTTTCTTCTTTTTTTTTTAAAGGGAGTGTGAGCTAAAGGAACTCAGTGCTAAATTTTCTATTCAAATCATATTTAACAATTTAAACCCCCTAAAACAAATCCATCTCAGTTCATATAATTCAATACTATAATGAAACGTATATGCTTCCAGAAATCAAGTTTCTTAAATATCTTTTCAAATAAATAGTGACAACATTAAAAATGTCATTAATTTCTTACATGACATAGCATATCACTAACTTCTTTGCTATATGTTACTGTTAGGCATAAAGTCATACAACTGGTTTTGCATCACTTACCCTTGATTGGTTGTCTACTAGTTACAGAGCTGGTTTTAAATTGCTTACCCACACTAGGATAACTGCTATATATTAATAGTTACGAAGTTGGTTCTACATAGCTTATTTACAACTGGTTAACCACTAGTTACGGAGTTGGTTCTACATTGCTTGCCGGCACTAGGTTAATCGCTATATATCGGTAGTTACAGAATGAGTTCTACATCGTTTACCCACAATTGGTTAACTACTAGTTGCGGAGCTGGTTTTATACTGCTTACTTGTACTAGGTTAACTGTTATACAATGATATAATAACATGTGTAAAGCCTATCGGTATACCATAGGCTAAAAATGATTTCCTTTTTATTAACTAATAACGTCATCTCAATATAAACTCATATCATATAAGATTTAACTTTTAGATTTCGATTTATATATTGCTAAAACATAAACATATATTAGCAATATTCACTTGCAATTTATCATTCACATAAAATTCATAATCAATATTCACTTTACAATAGAATAGAAATCATTTTCATAAAATCAATTTAAAATACATTCATTATTTTGCAAACTCATTGCCATACACACTCACGCGTTCGGTGCCTCTCTTTTACTTACTCAAAACGCATTTCACTTAGACATTTATTTCCAAATTTGGTTTAACTAAATTTTAAAATAGTATTTAATTGCGTAACAGGTACGCTTATTGTATTTATGTTTACTTCTTTAAGTGAACTTATTGGCCTCCGTTTCCAAATCTAACTTCTAAAGTTATTTAAATATTGTATTTTATCCATTCTAACTTATCAATTTCTTTAAAAACACAATCTCACCCAATTTAATTCACCATATTTCAATCATGCATGATGAGTTACGGTTATGACTCATGTACAGAATCTATACCTCCACATGTTCCTTAATTTTCACATAGCAAATGTTTAATTTTGGTTTTGTGGTCTTCTAAAATTAAGATAGGTTTTGAGGTCTTCTAGAAATTTTTTCTCCTAGGTCTCTAGTTTCCATATCATCAAAAATCATGTCATTTTAACTTCTAAATCATGAAACATGTGCCAAATATCATAAGTCGTGTCAACACATGGACATTATCAAGTTACCATTTTCAATCTCAATTATAAATATTATTCATCTAGAATTAGTTCTAGGTCTCTTCTAGAGTTTTTTAGTAATATGTTTAAGTTTCATATCCAATTAGAATAACCTAATTTAGAAGTCTATAGGCCGAGTTATGATCAAAATAATAGGACTAGTTCAAGTGAATTGAGAACCAAAGACAAAATTTCACTAAACATGGCTATCTATCTTATCATCTTCAACAAAAATTGACTTTTGAATCATATCATTCTAAAAACCCTAGCCGTGATAGATTCTTTAGTTTAATTTCTTGATTTCAACCCTTAAATACTTCCAAACTTATTGTCTACTTCATTACATGTCAAAATCACCACTGATCTTACACCAAAACCATTCTATGTAAAATCCACAAAGCTAGAAAAACTTATTACTTTTCCTTCAATCTTTACTTGATCATGATTTCTTCAAATCCAACTCAAAACCCATGAAAATCAATTTCCGTCTTTTTCTTTTCTCCTTGGCCGTAAGTCCACCTTTGGCTTCTCTCTTTTCTTTATTTATTTTGGACACTCACGGCTATCTATCAAAATGAAGAAGGTTTGTCTTACTTTTGGCCTTTTATATTTCCCATTAATGAGACACATTTCTTCTCCTCATTGGATATCTTTAATAAGTCATCAATCCACTCACACCACATAAAAAGACCAAATTGCCCTTACATTATATAAAAAGACCAAAATACCCTTTAATGAATGTAATTCATCAACTAACCGAATTAAACTCCGAAAATATTCTGCAACCATCTTACCATCAAATTGACCAAAAACGACTCTAATTTGTGTCAATATTAATCGATTGGATGGTTTTAAAAACAATTCGAATGGGTTTAAAATCATTAATACCCATTATTTTCCAAAAAATGGCATTTAACCTTAAACTTTCGAAACTTTAAAAATTTATCCGATCGGACTTATTTTTTATTTATTTCAATATCATTGGACTCTAATACTTATTCCAGATAATTTTCAATATTTCAAGGTTAGGTCCCCCTAAAAATCACTATTCACTTGAATTTACTATTCAACCAAAAATACTATTCACCGAATACAAAAATTTATATTCAATGAAAGGAAGATTAGAGAACCCCTCTTTATACAAATTTCGTCCTCGAAATTTAACTAAACATATATGTTTAAAACAAGTGGGAATACAATGTGTGCATCTGCTACTCAAGCTCCCATGTAGCTTCCCCTACTGCGTGATTCCTCTATAGTACCTTAACTAAATGAATGATCTTATTACACATAACTTGTTCTCTGAGGTTAAGGATTTGTACATGTTCCTCCTCGAAAGTGAAATCTGCCTTTAGGTTCACTGATTGTGTTATGATTACATGTGAAGGGTCCGCTAGGTACTTGTGAAGCATAGATACATGGAAGATGTTGTGAATCCTTGCGAGTAGAAACCAGTCAGGAACAAATTGGAAATTTAAAGCAAGCAGATAAAAAGAAATTGAAAACGAAAAAGAAAACCCTAGCAGACCAAAATCTTTGAATTTCATATACGAGGAAGATGATGACCGTCGTCACGGGTCCGGGGTATGGGGTCAAGTCGGTTCAAGTTGACTTAGGTCAGGTCAAGTCAGGTTACAATAGATCGGGTCAGCTTATATAGACTAGTATGGGATTATGTCTGGTAGCATAATTTGGGCCTAACTTGGGGGAATGGTTGGCGAGTAAATGGGAGTCCGCTGCACTGTTTATTTAAACTAACAAAAAATAGTGGGTCATGAGTCGGGTCGAGTGATTCCAATTCGGATCAAGTCAGGTTGATTCGAGTCGAGCCGTGTCGATCCACTTATCGGATTGTAATTCAGTTCAAGCCCCTCAGGTGGGCATGGTGAGTTTCTCGATTCGCTTCTATTTTGAATTACAAGGAAAGGAAAGGAATGGGCGAGAGATTGTCACCGACCGAAGCCCTATATTGCAAACTTTCTTCCTTTCCTCCACTTCCTTTAATGTTCCAAGCTTTTAGTCCAAACACACCAGACTTATTGTTCTGAGTCGTTACCTCTTCAGAGCCCACACCCATCTATAAACCTTTACAACTTCAAACTTTTCTAACAATGTGGTAGCAATAGATTAATCAATTTAGTTATATTTTAATCTAGGTAAAATGCACGTTCTTGTAGGAAATAATAAAGAAGGCAGAATTCGACCAATCGATTCAACAGAAGTGTGCCTAACCCTTTTATTTTATTAAACACTCATCGTGAAACAAACTTTCCTTCACAATTTATTCAGTTCTTTAGTGGACAAGGTTAGGGACATTCAACTTATTTCTATATAAAAATTTTAGTCTAATTAGTTACGAGACTATCTAAGAATATTTACCCTATACACTTCAATATGAGATATTATAAGAATATCTACCCCTCTTCTTATTAATTTCAAGTTTTCATCTAATGAGATGTCTCAATTACTGTATGTATATGCAATGAGACGTTTAATATTCATCATGATTTGTATAAAATCAAGCATTGAAAAATGCATTGGGAGCAATTAGTCATTACATAGCAAATCTTAGTATAGTATTGAGATGTTGTAAAAATATCAAAAGAACATCTAATGTTGCATTACAATATAAAATAATAGACTTTATTATCAAATGATCTATTGACTCTAATTATCCAGGTGATCTTGATAAAAGCAAATCCACTTATGTGTTCATGCTTGTTGGCAGGATTATAAGTTAGGTTTCAAATCTTCAACTAATTATTGCTAAGTCAACAACAAAAGTAGAATAAATAGTTGGCATACAGCCAATAAAAAAGTGATACAGATGAAATTGATATTGAAAGAACTTGGAGACAAAAACAAAAGGTTCCATTATTTTATGATAATCAAAGCACCTTGCATCTAACAATTAATCTAGAATTTCATTTAAAAACCAGGTATATGTGAATTCAATTTCACTTCATTCATGTGAAAGGAACCATAAATATATAAAAATTATATACCAAAGACAATACAAAAAAATTTACGAGAATAACAATTAACAATCATAAGTTTGTGTGTTTTATTTCTTCTAATTTTAATTAAGTTGCAATTTTACTCTATTGCCTAACAATTCCAATTTACTTTACGAGTTTCCAAATTTAAAAACTTTTTACTAATGAGGAGTCCTTATGAATTACATGGTGTAATTTCAATTTCTTTAAAAGTAAGAATTTTTGAGTAGTTAAACCCAAATGCAAACTTGCTTATCTTTAAAACAAATCTTAAATAAAAGAGATAAAGTAAAAGGGAGGGTGGAAATTATTACTGGAAATGGAAAAAGGAACTTTTTTTCTAGTATGATAGTTGACTCTTTAAAGAACGATCAAGTTATATGGACATTGTATACCTCAAATTACATTACCAATCATTCCTTTTACCATCTAACATCATTAGTGATAGTTACAAGAATTACATGTTGAGTATTGTCTCAAAGTCAGAAATGGTAGCTTGCTTTCGGTGATTGATGAATCAAAAATGGTGGCTTGTTTTTCGATGGATTTCGGTGCAGCTGACCTTCACCTTCACCCATTGACTTCTCTATAAAAGAGAAGCAGCAACAACGGAAGAGGGTGTAAGAGAAGAGAGCAACAATTTTCAAGAGAGAAGAGAGCATAAGTTTCTAGTGTGAGAGAGAGCAAAATATTTCCAGAGGAAGGAGAGAGTAGAAATTTCTAGAGGGAGAGAGAGAAAAAATTATTTATATTTTGTTTTGTTTTCTCTTCCTAGTAGGAGTACGTGAGCTTGGGTTAATTTGGGTCTTTGAAAAAATTGAGTGATAAACACTATTGTATGCTCTCATTGATTATAGTGAAATACTCAGTTGTCTCCAAACTGGACGTAGACATTGCTGAACCAGTACAAAAATTTTGGTGTTCTTATTGTTGTTTTATTTTTCACTCTAAATTTATTAACGTTTCTGTACAACAAGTGATATTAGAGCTCCAGTTTTTTCGACTGGTTGTTGTAGGATTGAAAATCTGTTGGACCTATAGTGTAGATGAATAGTGTTGGTGCCATAATTCCCATGAACAATGACGGTGCTACAGTCCGTGAACAGTGTCGGTGCTACAGTCCCGTGAATAGTGTTGATGCTACAGTCTTCGTGAACAATGCCTGTGCTATAATGTTGTGAATAGTATCAGAGTTATAGTTTGTGTGAACAGTGATTACAAACAGTACGTGTTTGTGAATAAGTGGTGAGTAGATGGTTGGAGATAAAGACAAGCCCGTTAAGAGGGAATCGATATCGTCAGCGTCGACACCTACATCCAGTAGACATCCAATCGTTACTACAAGGTTAAAGGTTGATAAATTCAATGGCTCTAATAATTTTGTTATGTGGCAATGTGAAGTTATGGATGTCTTGTATCAACAAGAGTTGGATATGACTCTGGAAGATAAACCCAAAGATATGGATGACAAGAAGTGGACGCGAATTAATCTCCATGCTTGTGCCTCTATTCGATCATTCCTTGACAAGGAACCGAAATATCCTTATATGAAGGAAACTTTTGCTAAGGAGTTATGGACGAAATTAGAGGAAAAGTATATGACCAAGAGTGTAAAAAATCGGCTCTTCTTGAAGAAGCGACTCTTCTGATTTCAGTATCGTCCAAGTATTTCAACGCACGAACACCTAAATGATTATAATAAGATACTTGCTAATTTAACAAACCTTGATGTGAAAATTCCTGATGAGGATAAGGCACTATGTTTGTTAAATTCATTGCCTGATGATTATGATCATTTGACAACTACTTTGTTGTATGAAAAATTCAAAGTGAAACTTGATGAGGATTCTGCAACATTGATGAATCATAAGTGTCGTAAGAAGGAACTGAAGACTCACAATTCACAAACTGAGGAGTTTCGTAAGAAGAAACTGAAGACTCATCATTCACAAACTGAGGCACTCACTGTAAGAGGACGAATGGAGGAAAGAAAACATAGGAAGCAGGGAAAATCTCGTTCAAAGTCACGAGGGAAGTTTCCTGTTAAAAATGAATGTTCCTTTTGTAGCCAAAAGGGTCATTGGAAAAAAGACTACCCCAAATTGAAGAACAAAGAGAAGGAGAAAGTGGGTTTTGTAGCAAATGTTGCAAAATCTAGAGATGATGATTTCGAGTTTGCTTTGACTAGTTCATCTGCTGATGGTCACTTCAAGAAGTGGATTTTGGATTCAGGTTGCACTTATCATATGTGTCCCATTCGAGAATGGTTCTTTAGCTTCCAGGAGCTGGATGGTGGAGTTGTTTTGATGGGAAATAATAATCCTTGCAAAACACAAGGGATAGGCAAAATCTAATTGAAAATGCACGATGGAACAGTCAGAGAATTGAGTGATGTTCGGTATGTACCGGATATAAAAAAGAATATTATCTCATTAGGAGCATTGGAATCCAAGAGTATCAAGATCACCATGGAGGGTGGAGTTCTTAAAGCTGTGTACGGGGCACTGGTGGTGATGAAAGGTACAAGATGAAATAACTTGTATTTTTTGCAGGGGAATACAGTTACTTGTAACATCCCATCACCGATGGGAAGGGTAAATTGGTCAATTGGAATAGGCTAGAAATTTGCATTGTATATTTTGATTGAGCATTTATTTGGCCTCTAATTTCAGAGGAATGAGTCGGTTTGTACATGCATTTATGTGTACATGCATTCATGGCATTTTCCGGCATTATATTGGGAATATGATATGAATTGTGACTTACGAGATAAGTATGTTTGATTTTAATTGGTTCGAGAATTGTGGAATAATTGGGTTTGAATGATCAAATTGGGACTGTATTAGAGTGATCGTCGATTGATAGTGATCCTTAGAAATTTTCTAGATAATTTGGGAGAAAATGTCTAGACCGAAAATTTCTGAGTAGCGGACCGATTGACTGTATAGTACCGAAATAATTGTCCAATGGTAATGGGAAAATTAGACAGATGATTTTAGAAATTAGTAGGTCGAGCCATTGAAATTTGGAGACGAATTAGACTGGAAATGATTGTGAAAAGAGAAAGAGATCTAAATGTATTGTGAGGAAAAAGACAAAAGGCTTAATTGTTTTACCTTTAAAATGCCTTAGGTTTCCAAAATTAGGGGAAAAAGAAATCCTTTCTCTCCTAGGGCACGATCGTTTCTTCTTCCTTAGTGATTTTCGATCCTCTTCCCTACCCTTGCTTGATCTTTGGCTTGTTTGTTTCTCTATGCAAAGTTTGGCTTGATTCTTGAGGAACATGAAGATTGTTGAGTTTTGAGGGTGAAAAACCGTGGGTGTTAAGGTTGGAGGAAATTTTTGAAGGTTGGAGGATTTGAAGCTTGATTTGGTAAGTGATTTCTGTATATGATGTTTATTAATGAGTTTAATGCATTCATAATGTTTACTGTGAAAGATTGGGGTAGTTATGGGTGAGTTATGGAGGTTTTTAGAGAGAAAATGGGAGAAAATTTGTCAGAGAAGAAGATCGGATTTTCGTACGTCGCGACATGCACTGGGGGCCTCGTCGTGACGAGTAACCAGTTACTCGCCGCGGCGAGCTCGGTTGGACGTCACGGCGAGCGTAAAAATCTACACCGCGACGAGTCCCTTTCTCTTGCGTAGCGACGAGCCTAAAGGAAGGTGTTCTCCACGGCGAGCATTCTTCACGCCTCGGCGAGCGACCCTTTTTACGCCGCGGCGAGGGATCCTTGGTCGCGGCGAGGGGAAATTTTCTAAAGTGAAACAGTTTAGTTTTTGGGGCATAAATTATGGTGTAGATCTCCAATTGAGGTGATTCTTGATTCGTTATGATCTAGAGAAAGAGGTCTACAATTGGTATGAAGAATGAAAGTCTGAATTCCAATTAGAAAGATTTTA
>JANTNU010000004.1:31388454-31403614 GCA_024752395.1 Erythroxylum havanense | reverse complement strand
ACCAAACGTAATAATTTAAATTTTAGGAAAAAGATTACTTTCCCCAGCAACAATCCGTGCCAACCAAACGGGGCCTTACAGTAATGTCTTTTTCTTCTTTCTTGTATTCACCTTTTCCCTTTGTTTCTCACTATTAAACAACTTGTATTCCTTTTTTATACGACCCATTTTTTAGCAATGATAGCACTTAATGTATTTCCGAGACTTTGACTTCCCTTTGGACTTGTTGCAACTTTCAACTTTTTGGGAGTCTCTAGTTTGGCTTCTTCCCCTTGATTCAATAACCAAGGCCTCTAAATGTGAAGAGGATAACGGTGATTTCTTCTAAGCTCTTCATTTAGGATGCTACTTTTAGCAAGCTCTAAGAACACTATGCCATCAGGAACTGAATTACACCATGAAGCTCTAAATGTTTCCAATGACTTTGGCAATGAGCCCAAAAGGAATAACCCACCAATGTCACCTTTAAACTTTACTCCCATACTAGTGTGTTGATTGATAACCACCTGAAAATTATTTATATGATCTACTACTAGATATTTGTCTTGTTAGTTCAAAGATAGCTATTGCTTGATTAAGTACATTGCTATTATTGGTTTTCGTAGCATATATTTGTTTAAGTCATGACTTTCCATAAAATTATAGTATAATTTCCCCACCTATATGGTTCTAGATATTATCATCGATCCACTGTCTAATATAGTTACACGCGTCTATTTAATAGGTTTCACTCATCGTCCGTAATATTTGCAAACTTTTCTATAAAGGTTTATAATGAAATTCATCTACTTAAAACAATTCTTTTATCTTCCCTTTCCAAATATCATAATTAGAGCCATTTAAGCTTATCATTTTACTTGTGTTGGTTTTCATTTTTTGAGTTCAAAACTAATACTACAACCTTTCCTTGATACCACGTGTTAGGAGAACTTTAAACACATAATTATGTACATACACAAACAGAAGAAATAGTATAATTTTTTGTCCCTCCTATGAAAAATAATATAGGCTCCAGACAATGATTAACACATAAAAAATATAAATAAATAGGCTCTAGAATTTATTATGAAAAGTACACCAATATTCAGTCCTCCTAGCTAACAATTTAGGGATCAACAAGCATCAGAAAACATCATCAATAATGTTGGATAATAACACAATAAAACCCTCCAAAGGGTTTCTTACCCTGAGCAACAAAAAGGAACAAAACAACAAATTACTTATCCCAAAGTATAGCTTGCACAGACAGGAACAATATATTCAAATTTCAGCTCAAACAAATATTATTTAGTCATCTAAATTTCTAACTGAAAATAAAAATTCCCTTCTTTTCTTTTTGTTTTTGCCGTTGCAGTTTTTCCCTATTTTTTCTATTCAGTTTTCGTGTTTTTCACCCTCTCCCATCTTGTCTCTTTTTATTTTTCAATCTATATCTTTTTTTAAAAAAATTTGTATATGGTGAACCCACTTGAGGATGACTCACCTGACAATTAAGAAATAGCTACACATCAAGAAAATTTATAACTAATAGTTTAAAATATTCTTTAAAATATCTTCAACAAAAAAAAAGATTGGTTAAATAGGTACATATTACCAAATAAACGTTTTTTGATTTCTAATTTCAATTTGATTTAGTCATTATGGTAAATAAAAAGATATTCATCATTAGAAAAAAATCAATGAAATTAGCAACTTCTAAGCATTTCCCTAAACAAAGTTACACGACTACCCACAATCAAAGAGAGATATCGTTAAAATTAGTACATGTGTACCAATGGAGGGTCATTCAATTTTCAATTTAAGATGAAGTACTTAACGTTTCAAAGCATTACATTTAACTATTAATATGATCGAACAACGTCAAAACTGTCTCGTAGAACAGACAGGCAACAAAGTGGAGACATAAAATTGACTTTTGAGGCTTAATAGAATGTTAGACTTTGAGAGAGGTGAAAGCCAATTCTGTGGGACATAGATGCTAAATTCTATGCCGTCACAAGGTTTCTATTGGATACATGCACATATATATGTCCTTATAAGAGAAAAAAAGGATTTCAAAACAGACTGAGTCTAACTTAAAACTTGTCTAATTGTTTTAACCATTTGATGTAAAGCCTAAAATGTTCGTAAGACTTAGCCTTTAGTATATTTTCTTCTTGAGATGTCCACTATAAGCTACAAATGGGACATACAGTAGCAAAGGAAGTTGATGTCGCATCTCAAGAAACAAATAATAAAACGACAATAAGATGCTTTAAGATTAATACGAAAGACAAAGGGTACGGTTTTAGGAGTATGTTATTACTGAAGATTTATGTACCAACTTGAGAATTGGTTTTGAGTGCCAAAAAGATCGACGAGTCTATTGTATGAAGTCACCGCACTTTGTCTTCTACGCTTCGATGGAATAAAATTAGCCTTCGTCAACATTTCTTCTCCAAAATGCATGCATCTCTTTCAAAGTACAAGAGCTACAATCCAGTAAGAATCTTTGGTCTAATAACCTTTTTATGGGTTAGACTTTTCGAAGGTTTGTGTTCCCATTTCCAAGCTCTCATTTACATTAGTTAAAATTTGTTGTAATATTCATTGAAATTTCATGTTTTTTTACTTATTATAAGTTTAAGTTGATTGACTGGTTCCACTACAAGAAAAATGTGGACTAGCGACGAAAATTTAGCGACGAAAAAATTACCGTTGGAAATTAGAGACGGAAAACATATTTCCGTCACTTAAATTGAGTAATTTAGCGACAGTATTACTATTCGTCGCTAAATTTGGAAGGAATTCGTCGCGGCAAAATTAACAACGGAAGTTAATGACGAAAAAATATTGCCGTCGGTAATCACTATAATTTAGCAACAAAAAATTAGCGACGGAAAATATACCGTTGATAATTAGCGACGGAACGCATATTTCCGTCGCTAAAATTGAGTGATTTAGCGACGGTACTATTATTCGTCGCTAAATTTAGAGAGAATTCGTCGCAAAAAAAATAGCAATGGAATTTAGCGACGGAAAAATTCCGTTGTTAAATATGAAGAGAATTTTTGGCGGTAATAAAAATTTTGAGTTTACCTACGGAATATTCCGTAGATAAAAATATGATTTAGCGACGGAAATTTTCCTTTCATTGGTAAAAAGGCGAAAAATTTTTGTGGAATAAAAATTTTTGAGTTTAATTACCTACGAAAATTTTCGTCGGTAATTCCGTCAGTAAACTTTTTTTAAATTCCGACATCTCCCTCCCACATGTGTCTTCTTCTTCCTTTCTTCTTCTTCTTCTTCTTCCTTCTTCCTGTGTCTCCTCTTCGGTTTTCTTGGAGCTCATTTCTTTATTGTGGACTCATTTTTTGCTCATCGGCGTTGTCTTCTCCAGTCATTGTCATCATGTCCCTCGGTAGAGGTATTTTTGCAACTACTGTTGTGTTTTTTCGTATATTGAATGAAAGTTAATTTGAGTATTTATTACTTTCGTTTATTTGTGTATTTTATGATTGGAAAATAACTTTAAGGTATAAATATTAGTGATAGAAGGGACAAGACGTAATTTTAGTTGTGATATTGGGATAAATTTCTGATACATGTAAGGTGTTTGATGAAATGTTTGTTCTTTAAAAAAATAATTTCAGTTCTTTGTTTTCGGATCTTTTTTAGTATGAATTTCATTATTTGAATTCTTTTACTTGAAATAATGGAGTTATCTTTACGGTAGCTTTTACAGAAACTAAACACTTTGCAGGTAAAATTTAAAAAATAGTTTTCAGCAAATTTAACGGAAAAAAAATTCCGTTGGTAAAATATTGGATTTAGTGACGGAATTTTTTTCCGTCGCTAATTACCGACGAAAAGCCAATTCCGTTGGTAATATTCGTCACTAAACTTCATTTTTCTTGTAGTGTTCTATGCCTTGGAAGTTTATTAATTTATTTTAAGAATTATAAAATAATTTTTAAATTACTCATTTTATATATGTGTGTGTATGTGACCACTTATAAAAATGTAGTCTATTGCATTTAATTGGAAAATTCCCTAATATTTTGTTATACAATAAAAACTTAATTGCTTAATTTATTAGAAGATTAGAATCTCAAACAAAAAGAAAGAAGGGTTTAACTTTAAAGTGAAGAAGGTAAGAATCTTGGTGACACATTCAATTCACGCCTTTCCAATTTTCATAAAAACTATGTTTTTAAGATTCAAAAGACGCACCCAATTGGGTTGACCAACTTTTTCATTCTAGGATAAACATGTAATGTAACTGAGTTAGGGAATAGAAGAATTCAACCTTCCATAAATCAGCTTTTTTATATATGATTCAATATACAATTTGAAGGTAGCAACTACATCTTTCTCAATTGTAGAAGAACCTAGATCTTGTGAAGTAATATAGACCATTGGTGGTGCTGGAACATTTATGTACTAAAACTTATCCGGGACTCTTACTTCCGATTTATTAAGCTGATAGCAAATAGAATTGACCAGAGAAGGTGAAAAACAGTCATCCCAGTTATCTTATGATTCACCTGAAATGTTAGGACCTTCTAATTTTGATGGGGTTGTTATCGTTTGAGAATTGGTTTTGTCTGATTTTAATGGGACTGGACGCTGCTGCTTGGATCCATGAGATTGGTTGACTTTGACTCAGAGATACTTGCAAAATAATAAAGGCACGCCGGGGGTTGATTGTCGGTATGCCCCTCCGACACTCAAGTTAGTCTTTTTCTTGTGAGGATTTTAATGGCTAGGAATAATGAATAATAGGGTTCTAAAGTCGTACCTTTTTCATAATGAGATAATGAGCTTATATATGGAGAATACCTACTTAGTTTAGGTCTTCCCTTATGAGTGGGAAATCATCATCTATGAATGAGTCGTCTGGGCCTGAGCCTGGGCCTGAGCCTAGCACGACCGACCTAACCAAGAATAAGTACTAATCTCTATCAAAACTTGCTCGATTAAATGACTATCTACCGAGGATAAAAACTTGGCTTCCTCAAGATTGGCGTTTGCCCCCTTTTCTGTGTTGACCCGCCTCTAAAATTGTTTGATGCTTTGCTCCTAATTCCTCTACTATATTGCCTGCTTTTTCTAGAGATTCTGTTTCATGTTATTGCTATTTTTTTTGAAGCTGCCACTTTTTTTTTGTTTTTTTCTTTGTCATGTTTGAACTTGGCCTGAAGATTGGACAAATGTATTGATACTTTTCATGGTACCTTAATTTAGTTGCATATATCTCTTTTGCTTTGCTTTTGCAAGAGCACTTGATTTATTTACACTATTATAATGCTTACAACAGAAAGTATGTCCATCTCAGCAGCATTTCTCCACCCTATCTTAGTTTCTTTCCTCTAACTATTAAGTAATTAAAAGAGAACATTTGGATGCTTTCGCAGACAGGGTATGCTAAGGTGGGATTCATCGCCAAGTTCAAGGGTTGGATCATTTGATGCAGAAAATGGAAGCACTCGATGCCTCTATTGAAATAGGCATCATGATAATGAAAAAAATTTGTAATTAGTCTCCTCTGTTATTTGAACGCATCATGTGCTTATAAGAAGAGAAATTAAGGAAAAGATACATATATGTTTTGAAATAAAGTACAAGTTTTGATTATTCTTGATCCGCTCCCACCATATGATTAGATTTAATAATTTTAAATTCAAATTTAGTTAATTAGTTCAATTGTAAAAAATTTTAACCGGTTAGTTTTTTATTTGATTTATTTTAATAATTCTTATTATTAAAAACCAATCAATTTATTAATCAACCCATTAATTTTTATAAATTAACTTATTTTTATAAACTAAAATAACTTAATTGATTTTTTATACTACTTAACTTTTATTTAATATTCTCATTCTTCAATTAAACTTTACTTTTACGATAATAAAGGCTAATCTTATTTTTAATTCTATTTTGAAATTTTCAATTTGATTCAACTTTTATTTTATCTCAATTTTATGATCCTTTAATATCAATTGAACCTTTTAAACTTTATTTTTTATTTTATTGGTTTAATTTTCAATTCAATTTTTAAAAAGTTGGTGAGATGTAGTGGTGATACAAAAGACATCAAATTAACTATGCAGGTATAGCAGTGAGCTTCACTAATTAAGGAACTGTGTGCACTGTGTCAATTAATATATGATTACAGAAAATACTCAAATAAGAAAATATTGCTCTTATCACCAAAAATTAGTTTTTTTTAAAAAAAATCTTATGTAAATGTAATTACTGTTTTGTAAAGAAACTACGGTGAAAGATGAGAGTAAACTTAAGCTAGTATATTTTACTCAAGAAATGTTTACTTTATAATGTTCTAGTCATTTTAATTATTTAAGTCAAGATTGACGATTAAACTGTTTACTTGTAGTAACATTTCTCACTTCACCCATGTTGTTGCCATTGTTAAACTTATTTTCAAAGCATGATAACTATTAAAAACTAAGCATGTTTAAAAGTTTCTTTGTCAAAATGCTTATGTAGTTGCATTTAAGTAGAAGTATAGGCTTTGACAAACATAACCACATTGACAATACGCATTTAGTAGGTGTTACCTCACACATTTTTCGTTGGTATCACAATCGATCGATCGATCGTAACTATAATGTAAATCATGTTCCTCAAATTAAAACTTTGAGTTAAGAGGTGAAAAAATTAGGGATAGGGTCTCAGTTTTGAGGACATAAAAGGTTACTAGGGGAGTGAATTAAGGGTAGCATAAAGCCTAATTATCATTTTAAAAGTAATTTCTCTATTAAGGAAAGTTTTAATTGTTGATATTGATAAAGCCTAATTATTAACCTATTTTCCTGAACCTCTACGAGGGATCACATTCTCTGTTACTTCTATGCTTTATCCACAAATTTCAGTGGATCCCAGTGAAATTTGTGGATAATTAAAAGTAACAGAGGATCTCATGCCTCCACAAGGAGATTTCAGTCAGAAGCGATCTCAGTTTGCCTGAAAACACTAGTACACGGCGCAAGCAACAGTGTCTTGGACCCACCAGAATGATTTACCATATCATCGTTCCCTCTTCCCAAGGAAAATTCAGACGAAAAGAATAAAATGAAGATTACTAGTCTAAGCGGTGGACCGTATAGGAAACCGACCAGAAAAACCAAAGGAAGTGGTTACACTGTGTAGACATCAATTCATCACCTTCCAAGCAACTTCTCTAGGAACACCATCATCTACAGTTTCTCCTCTTTAGTCATCAACAGTTTTCTCCTTCTTTATGTTTCTTTATAATCCTGTTCTCCTACACCATATTGAAACTTGAAACAACAGGGAAGAAGTGATTTGTTGATTACAGTCGTTATGGAGAAATCTCCACTTTGGATGTGGACTCGGCAAAAGCACACTTTGAGTTCTAATCTTCAAGCATCTATTAAACCTTCATATGATGATTCCTGGGAAGAGCAAGCTTTTGCAGAAGATGCAGCAGGTCCACTTGGAGGTTGTGTATGGCCTCCAAGATCCTATTCTTGCAGCTTTTGTAGAAGAGAATTCAGGTCAGCTCAAGCTCTAGGTGGACACATGAATGTGCACAGGAGGGATAGAGCTAGACTAAAGCAGTCTCCAAATCCACACAGTGAAATTCTTCATCATGAACATCCGAATCACCTTCCAAATCCTTACACATCTTTGGGTTTCCAATACCCACCACAGATGTATACCTTGGTTTATAGCCCTAACCCTAATTATGACCCTGGTGCTATTCCATCTCCATCTTCTCCATCTAGGGTTTCATCAACACCTACTCAAGAAAACTGCTGCGAGAAATCACTTTTTCCCTTGTCCTCTTCACCTATTATTGAGAAAGACCAGAGAAGGTCCCCTAACTGCTCCACTTTGTCGTGTCAAAACTCACCAGAGGATCCATATAACCATGTCTCTGATCCGCATAGTGATGGAGACAAGCATTCCAGGATTGTAGAATCAGGATGTAGTGCTAAACTAGATTATGTGAAAACTGACTTGTCCGTGAGCTTGAATTTGGTTGTTCGACGAACTCGTCCAACAAATTCAGATGGAAAGGAGGAGGCTATCGGTTGCAAGAGAAGAAGAATAGATGAATCATCATTACCTTTCTTCTTGAAGTCAAATTCAGTTGACAAACACAGCATCCAATCTGAGGTTAAACTTAGCCCTTGCTCCATTGAGGAATTGGATCTTGAACTCAGGCTTGGTGACACTCGTAAGGTAAAGTAGTCGAAGAACTCGCCAAATTAAAAGGATGTATTACTGTTTCTAGTTTCTTCATTTTATTGCTTATATTATGATTTCTTCTTCGCTTTCATTTTCCTTCTTCAATCTAGACTCTTGAGTCAGGGGCTGAGGCCTCTGGCTTTGAGTTTGGATCTCTTTATATATCAAGTGGCAGAAAACAATGGAACTCATCTATCTTGAAAGTTTGTCGTGCAGATAACATAGTCATTGTTGATTCCGGCAAGCAATATCAAAGTTAAAACATGAAAATTATAAGGATGGAATCAGATAATTTCTACGACTCTAAGTTCAGTTTGTTCTCATTTTTTTAATTTCTATTATTACTTAAAATTTAAATGCTCTCTTGCTCCAATGTAGCATTTAAGCAATCAGAGTATCATCCTTGTGAGAGCTAACTCGTTCTTCTATGTTTTTATTTTTAATCTATTTTAGCAGAGGAATTTCACGTATTTGACACTAGAATGATCAATTTTAGTTTAGGGTTTCAAGGAAGAATATCAGGACCTATGTCTTCAAGTGAAAAAGTTTCTTCATTAATTAACAGCTGCATCCTGCACGTTCAGAAGAAAACCTAATATGGAATGTCTGCTTGTGTGTCTCACGGGTTGAGAGAGAGAGAGATCGATGATGTGAGCTTAAGATAGACATCTACGTGAAGAGATTTTAGAGCATGAGTTGGAGTGAACAGACAAAGGAACTGATTAGCAACAGCATGGGATAGAGAGAGGCACGTTTTCCCATTCAGTACCTCACTGACATCCTATCAGAAACACAACTTAAACTATCCCATAAAACACACACAGATTGTTTTTCAAAAGAACACATAAGTCAGATGCATCACAACATGGATTCCCTTTTTCTTTGTACTATTACCATCATCATGATCAGATCTGTTGTAGTTCCAATATCTTTCTCGCATAAGTCCATTTGCTCGTGTTCTCCGCTGCCACTTTTCTCCGTTTATTGTTCATAATCGCTCCAAAAAGTTGCTACCAACTCTGGGAATCACCCCATTTAATTATTCTCTATTACGTTACAATAGGCTTTTCTTTAATTGAGAAGAGAATATTGTCCCGTAGGCGCTATCTACACATCTTTGTTTTCTTCTTCTGCGTACAAATTAGTTGTACACTCTCGCAATAGTATATTAATAAACCCTAAAAGTTAGATAATTAAATATGATTAACCGTGAAAGATTGTGAAAAAGAAACAAAATGGAGGCGTGAAGAGAGAAGGGAGTATGGTTCTCTAGTGAGAGCCCTAACAGTAGGTGTGACACATGCTCAAATGAGAGATCCAAGTCAATTTAGAACTAATGGTTCAAGTAGTAAATGATGAGTGATAATTTCAAGATTCTATTAATAGGCATCTGATAGAGCTTTCTTTGAACTTTAATGTGCTTCCAATGCAAGTGAAAGGGAGGTATCACATAGAAGGAAGTGAAGTCTCACCCAACAGTTAGTTTCCTCCACAGTTTAAGATACAACTATAATTAAGGTCTTCTTTTTCTAGTGGATGTTGGTATCTCCGATGCTTGCATGTGACAGAAATGGTAGACTAGTGTAGAGAGGTGAGAAGAGTATACGCCTTGGCCTCTGCCAAATTCTACATTTGTGAAAGAATGGTTTAATGCGGATTGGTTGGAGGGTTTTGTCTTCATCAAGATTAATATGAGTTGCATAGGCCAGTTGGGGATTGCTAGGTCTGAAAGAAGTCCATGATGGGTAGTGGCAGAGAGTGCACATGGGCAAAGGACGTCGTTTTTCTGTTTCTTTAAGGAGGTAATATAGGATTATGTGAAGGAATTGGATGGTTTCTGTGAAGTATGCCGATTTGCAAATTCCAAAGTCATGGTATAAAATTAGAATGAGAATTCTGAAGGAATAATTATACCATATTGATTGGATTGATTAAATTGTTTATTATTGTTTTGACAACTAAGGGCATATTTGCATGGAAGTAAGTTCCCTCTCCCACGAGACCTGATCACCATCTCACTGTCTCTCTCTCTCTCTATATAGATCACTTGGAGAAACCTTATTTGCACTGCTACAGAACATAATGTTTCTATGATCAAGAGATTCAAGACTATCAACTAAATGACAATTACGATTAAATCCCATTTTTGAGCAGTATTGTGTCCTGGTCAGGAGATAGAACCCAACTCTAATCATGCATGATTAGTACCTTACGCAAGCTCGTCATTGATCCTTATCCTTTATCAGAACTCTGGTCCGTTCTTGAAATAGGGTTCGCCACGTCCAGACGGAATTGGGAATCGAGTATATAAAGTCGATTTTCGTTTCTTGGGCTTTGATCCATGTGATGCTGTGTTTGTACTAATTATTTAATGAAACTTTATGATTAGATATCTCTACATTGAAAAGCCTAAGCCACCAAAGTTCGCAGAAAACGAGCATGAGTTATTAATTTTAATTACTTAGACGAATAACGATAGGTATGTTAGCGTAAAGACGGCAAAATTTTAAAGATGTGTCTAATAAAATAAGAAAAATTAAAAGAGTCAATGTTCCAAAGCATAAACCACTGGAACAATTCAACCTAACACAAACCATTGAAAAAAAATTAAATCAATTCTGTTTTAAAATAAAAAATGGTTTTTAGAATTTTAAAATCCAAACATTTGGTTTTGTTTTTTATTTTTAATATTCTTCATTTACTGTTGTTATAATATCTACCAAATACTTCATTTCATTTATCTTTCTTCTAGTAATTTCTATTAAAATTTTATTTTTATTTAATAAAAGTAGAAAATATGTTTATATTTCTTATTTAATTGATTTTCTAAATATTGATACTTAATCAATCTTTATTTAAAAATGTTGAAAAGTTCAAATTAATTGTTTTTAATATTACAATTTTATACTTTTTAGTTTTGTTTAATAGTTTGTAAATGTATCAATGAATGATTTTCCTTAATATAATACAAAGATATAACATTCTTGTATCTTATATGTTTTATTTCAAGGATAAAAATAAAGAATCAAGTACAATTTAAGAGAATTTCAAGGTAATTCAAACCAAGTAGACCAAGAACAAGAAAGAATAAAATAATTCCATATATAACAATCATTGTTATAATCTTATATTAGTCATTTCAATAATTAGGAGTTCAATCATTGCATGACTATTTATGAGGCATAATGATAAGTCTTTTGATAATCAAGAGAAAATTTATTTTGAACTAAAAAAAATCTTAATCTTCAAACAAAATTTGAAAATTTTAATATATAAAATATTTGATGCCTCAAACTGGGGGGAGATTGTTTATTAGCTAAATAAATTTCAAAAACTTACATAATATATCATTTATCATTGGTTAGATTGTTGACTAGTATCGATGAGCTAACCAATGGACAATTGATTAGTCGATGGTTAGAATAATTTCAAATAAAATAGGTAGATTTTGTCTTATGATGGTGCCTTTACTAGCTAAAGATATATGGTCAACTAGTTGATTCTGCTTAGAAACTAATTGTTTAATAACGATCATTTGAATTAGTTTTTGGTAGAATTGAATTACATATGAGTTGTGAAAAGAATTTTGGCATATTAGAAAATTGCTAAGAGTATTGAGAGGTTGGAGAGAGTGTTTGAGTACAATTGCAAAACATATATTGTACCTTAATTTTTATGAGCAAAAAAGGGGGTCTTTCAGCTGTATATGATTGTGCAATAGTCACCTTATTCTTGTCCTAATAGGCCTTCCATTCGTGAATGCACATAACTAGGATCAGTGACAGATTCAGAAGTTTAAAATAGGAGGCCCAAATATTTAATTTTTTAAAATTTTAGGGGACTTAATGTTCTAATGGACTCCAAATAATTCCTTCCTTTTATATATATATATATAATTTTTTTAAATGTTGGGGGCAATGCACCATGGCCCCCCACGTAACTCTGTCTATGAGTAGGACTATTAGATATTTTTTACAACAGATACAGCGAACTCCAGTGAAGGTAACTAGAAGGGAATTGGACACTACGACAAGATCAAGGAACACAAAATTCCCTAAACTTTTGGACACATATTAGGCCTAACCTACTTATATTATAAGATTCCAAATAAATAATCCTTCCCATTAGTGACAGTGAATTAGATCAAAAGTAACCCTCGGGTATAAATGACTCACCCATTTTGTATAATCTAATTTGCGTCGCCCATTAAATTTTGTGAAGGTTACATCTACAAGCTAATGCATCTCTTAATTTTAATTTTTTATATTGATTAACAATGCTGCAAGTTAAATTTTATGATTAACTTCATTAAAATTGTTTATAACTTGATTTTTTAAAAATCAATTTCATTTGAATTTAATTTTAGATTTTTTATAAATGTATCCAAATATTGCAGTAAATAATAGGTCAAACTATTATTTCCATAATTGTTCTTATGGTATATATCAGAAATTGAATACTATTTTCCAAGAAAAAAAACTTTAATAAGGGTCTAATAACCTCCTCCTGTTTTATGGCTACCGAAATGATCACTAGTCAAGCTATCATTCCCTCCTCTTCTTCTACAAGTATATCAATTCTACTAAATATAACCCAGTCATCTATCAAACTTAGTTTCTAAAACTACTTGATATATACGGTAAGTGTAGTTGTTACCTCTTCTTCATAATTATGATCTTGCTCAACATATTGGCATTACCATTAGACCTCCGAAAACCATTAATGGAAATCAATCAAATGTTGAATACAACAACTAGTTTCAAAAGATCAAATGGTTCTTAGCTGGGGTTTTTGGTCTATTTCTGAAAATTTTATTCCACAAATTTTTGGAGCAAGAAGTGCAAGCGATGCATGGAACAAGCTTGCATGCACATGGCATCAAGATCAAAAACACAAATTAAGTCCAAGTTCTATCATTTGACAAAGGAAATAAGCTAAACAATTGCTCAATATGTGCAACGTGTATAAAGTATGTACGTATGATCAATTGGCGGCATTTAATAATCCGTTCTTTGAGGATGATCTTGTACAAGTTATTATTAATGGTCTTGGGACAACATATCAACCTTTTGTGAAGTATTTACAGAGCAGACTGGATGCAGTTTATTTTGATGATTTATATATTGGTTATTGTTAAGTGAAGAAGAAAATTTTGCAGCAGTTCAGTTCAGGCCTACTGCTCATGTTGCCTCCAATCACCAAAATAAAATTTCTAACCCTTATAAAAGCCGAGGAGGATGAACCCAAAGCGTTCGAGGAAGAGGCTTTCAATTTTCATGCAATAATCACCAGTTTGCATCATCAAGGACTTCCTCAACAATTTTAAAATCATGTCTTACTTGATACTTAATAAACTATTCTACCATCTAGTGTCATAAATGCAGTTATGGACATCTAGCTCGCAAATGTCCTAGCCCAAAACCAAAACCAGTCGTACTAGATAACCATATCCTTATATTTAAATCAGTTTCCAATCTTGCATCTGCCACATACCCAAACAATGCCACCAATCCATAGACTTTGGATATATATTGGAGCAATACATCACTTAACTCTTTATTTAGAAAACTTGACTCTCAACTATAAATATCAAGATCCTAATAAGGTTAAAATAGGCAAGGGTAGAACTCTTCCTCACACTCGTATTGGTGAATCCTTACTAGTTCTGTGTTCTTAAGAAAAAGAAGACGTGATCATCGCATCATTATATTATCATACAGGGCTAAATACATAGAATTCCTTTGTGATTGTTTACTTTTGCATTTACCTTCTTTGTATATCATTTAATCAAATTATGATAAATATTTTATTTTTCAACTATTATTAAGTTATTAATTGATTTATCTTATAAAACGAAGCAATTTTGACCTCAAAGAACACATAATAATTGACTTTAACTTTAACTAATCTACAATGTGAACCACTTACGATAAGATCCTGCATGAACCACAGACCATCGGCTATTGACTTGGAGAATTCATACCAATAAGAAAGTAAGAAATCAAAGATGCATTTAGTATAAAGATATACTTTTTTGCAAGATAAAAGGGATGTTAAATAGTTTACTTGGTAATTTGATTCCATACAAATTATCATGTGTTAAACCTAATTAAAGTCCCCTATAGAGAAAGAGCTTTATAGCATCCATGACAGCCAACTTTTTTGCTGCACCGAAACTGAATGCATGGAGATTTCTAAAAGTATTTGATTCGAAACTCATGTCCAACGATAGGGCATGAGCGAAAGTAGAGTATCCTACTTTGTGCATAAAAACTCCTACGCATTTTATTAATGGTAAGGCTAAACTTAGTGTGAGACAAACAGTTGATTAAAAACTATCTACGTAAGACATATTTTGTAGAAAAATATTGTTACTGTCGGTTGGTCAGGCACAAACTATGTCCAAGTGTCTGAATTCTCCTGCTTGAAACATTGATTTTTCCGATATGAATTCAAAAGGATGATGAAACGGTCGGTTACAACATCAATGTCCTCACGACCCCAGTTTCATTTAGAAGTGCATCAAGAACAAATTAAACGTAATCACAACCAGCTGCTATACCCTATCTATGTATGTTTTAATGATTTTAATTTGGACGGCTATTAATTAGGGATATGCATTGGAATTATATATAAGCATAGCATCAACTATTTCATTTTCTTTTGTTTGCATGACTCACATGTTCAATCTAATATTTTTTTAATAAATTAGAATGCAAATATCCAGCATTTTTATAATTAAAATGACTTGGTTAGTTTATACAAGCATTCCTATCTTTATATATAGGTCCAATCCTGAATAAATTTTGACATATATATAAAATTAAACATTCTCAAGTCTTTCAAAAGATTATGGTTATAAAAAAGTTGAAATACAAATAATATAAATATATAGATAAGTTTCCCCCCTAAACTCATACCATACTCACATTTTACTTATCTA
>JANTNU010000004.1:31356369-31379036 GCA_024752395.1 Erythroxylum havanense | reverse complement strand
TAGATCCTCGAGTACCGGTGGGGGTCGTGACGGGAAGGGGGGAAAGGTGTCCAAAGTTGGAGCTGGTTCGCCCATCGTCGAGGGCAACAACTTAGAAACCCGAAGGTTGCCTCTGGAAAAGTCGATTAGAACTTGCTGGATGAGGGCAGAAAAAAGGGATGTGTGATTGTGTGGAGGGACATTAAGGTAAAATCAAAAGAGGTAGGAGTTTGAATGAAGAGAGAGGGGCAGAGCTTTTAATGAAGTTGTGGTCAGTGTGCCACGCTTCATTCAATGATCCATATTGCATCTGGGAATTTGTTCATTGTATACTCTGCAAGTTTAGTTATAGCCAAGAAGTTGTTAGAAGAAGGTGTCAATAACCCAACACTTGAGGGAAGACCTTTGACATTTTCAATTCATGCCTTCAAACGTATAAGGACCCTTTTTAGGAATCTAGACATTGCGAGCTCCTTTATCTTTACCGACTCTCATATCACTTAGAATTAAAAAAATAATCATTTCATTTCCTTTTCGATGGAATAAGTGTGAAAATTTATTTATTGTTATGTTTGTAAGATTTTTAGAAGCAGTCTCTCTACTAATTAATGTTAAGGTTACGTACTATTGGACTTCCCTAACTCCGCACATCAATGAAATTCATATTAGGTGTTGACATTGTTATTGTTATTGTTGACATTCTATGTCTGTAAGAATTGTTAAACTTCTAGTTACAATCTTCTATTACTTACCTGCATACATCACTATATTATATTCCTTTCAATTTTCAATTTTATGTATTATTATTTTATTGTTAATAAATATTAATGATTAAAAATAGTAGTTAACTTAAATTTATTAATTTTTAATCATGTTAATATGTAAAATTTTAGGTTTGTTTTTTATACCAAAAAATAGAATTTATAGAGCTTTAGGTATTAACTGTATATTTAAACAAATTTTAAAAAAATATAAATCAAAAATATGAAAATCATATATAAATGTTAATTATAATTAAACTTAGGATTATTAAGCACATTTAACATTAAAAAATTAAAAAATAAGATTATTAATACATAATTCTTTAATCTACACTTTTCGCGAAGATTTCAAGTTTTAGTCACCAAAGATTCACGTTTTGCGATGAATTACATATTTCGTCAAAAAAAGTTGAAATATTTACCTACGTTTTATGTTATCGTCGCCAAGAGCTCGATCTTTGGTGACGACGTAAGTAAAACATCACAAAATTAGCTCCTTTTAGCAACAACTCCAGGAAATCATTGCCAAAAGATCAATCTTTGGTGATGAAATGAGTAAACCGTCACAAAAATAGTCGCTTTGTCATCACCAAATAGTTTATTTTGCTGATGATTTATTTTAACATTGTCAAATTCGTGACTTTTGGCTACTAAATGCTTTACAATTCGTCGCAAAAAAAAAAAGTCTGTTTTGTTGTAGTGTTTGATGATAATTCTTCAACGAGTTTGCATACCAAGTAGCTTGTCACTTATCTCTTCCCACTTGGGTACGTTTATGCAAACTAAGAGAGCTTAAGAAGCAACGAAATATTAAAGTTTTTCCTTTAAATAGACTTTGATGGTGACCCCGAAGGAAAATTATGCAACCATAGATATCGGTGTCATAAATTGACAATAAGAAGCAACAATGGCTTAGTTGTCTTTATTGGAATTAAGTACATTATTAAGACCTCAAAATGGAAAAATAAACATAAGGTTTATTGTCATTAGCAATTCATTTATAACTAGTACTGTACTTTGTTACCTAACTTTACGGTCGACTGATAAGAGTTTCTAATCATTTACTCTGAGAACTAAAAATCTTTGTAACATCAATGAAAAATAAACTAAAGTGGACTAAAAGAGTTGACACGAGATTAAGGAATTGGCCTTTTGAAATAAAATAATGAAAAAATTAAATGGACTGACCATGCTCGAGATAACTAGGCGTAACACAAATTTCAGCAATTTACATTTTATTGTAGAAATCAATGTTTTAAACACTCAACTGGACGTTAAACGGTTCTAAAGTTTGAAAAAATCTAATTGATAATAGACTGTTATAAAATCGATTAAAGATTGAATAAAATTAAATAATTTGAAAAATGATCGAAGAAAATTATCTTTATATTCTTCAAAAAAAATTAAAATTTAATTAAAAATATTAAATAAAAATTAACCCGTTTATTTGGTTTATAAAAACTTATTATTTTATAAAAATTGATGATTAATTAATAAACTGAATGATTTTTAATAACAAAGATTATTAAACTCAATCGAACCGAAAAATTAGCTGACTTAAAGTTTTCAATGTTAAACTAACTAAATTGGTTCGGTTTTTAAAACATGAGAAAAAAAATCTACCTTCCCAATATACAGTACTTATAATTCAGTTCAATCACTGTTATAAATAATTATAACAAACTTTGTTTTATGCTGGAGTCCTTATTCTTGTGTATAACATAATTTGAAAAATAAGATATTAAAGGGAAACAAAAGAAGGAATTTAGGAATATTGTGTCCTCATTCAGCCGACCTTCGGTGACAAAATATTAGACATTGATTGTAGGAATATTTGAGATAGAACAATTGGGCATCTTCCAATTTTCTGTCTGTATGGGCAGATCATGAGTTCATATCTTTTGCTGATAATCTCAGTAATCATCAGTTATGCATTAGCCTAGTACTGTAGTAGTTTTTTTTTTTTTGAAGTACAACAGGCAATAAGTAGCCTGCAACAATGTTTTTTTAGTATAAAAAGAAAGAGTACACATAATAACAAATGAGTCGGAAGAAACAACGGCCCGACTAATCCTCTAAGAGGAGATTAAGATATCCTAAAAATTTAACATCAAAATAAGTAATACCAAAAAAATGGCAGGACCGGCCAAGCAGCCTGAAATATTAATATCTCAACAAGTGACTCATAGTCTTTTGAGCACTATTTATGATATTGATAAGCAGTTAATTCCATTAAGTACTGCTAATTATATAATTTTTTCTCACCTGATCATCAATTATATATTTAGTGACCTACTAGCCTTATTCTAGCTAATTCTGGTTCGAACTTTTTTTCGTAATTTTACACTAAACGTCAAATTATTTGCAGTAAAATTTCAATATGATTTATCAACTGTATATCATTAGAAATGAAAATTGGAAATTACATGGCAAGTGTCCTTTCTACTCTTACTCAGCCAACTTGGAATATATGCATACATGGCAATCTTAGTGCACGTAGTTGACTACTCTTGTAAACAAACATGCCATTAGCATCTACTTATAATACTACTCAAATTATTAGTCAACAGAAAATAATAGTAATTCAATTTGGTTAATTACAAAAAGTAAAAAATAATAGGAAAATTAATGATTTAAAAACTTAATTAATTTAGCCTGTTCAATCATAAAAAATCTTGAACCGTTCAATTTTTTGATTCAATTTATTTTAATAAAATTTATTTTTAAATATTGATCAAATTATTTATTAATATGTTAATTTTTATTAATTAATAAATTTTTATAGACTAAAATAAATAAATAAATTTTCATTTAATAGTTTCTATTTTATTAAGTTTTTAGTTCTTTGATAGCTAAAAATCAATTTAATCATTTAAATTTTATAACTTTTGTCTTATTGTTTTAACAAAAACACTTGACTTGAAGATTTATTAAAAAAAATTTATCAATACCTGCAATTGATCGATAAAATATTTGGTATGCCATATTTTGTTTATAAATCATAATATATACTCTGCTACATCTCCGTAATATTTTTCGAACTTGTCAGTTGTGAGATCCTTTGAATACTAACTTTCAATGATTGACAAATTAAACTCCGGAAATAACGTTATAGTGATCACTTTCTTGTATTTAGGGAACAAAACAAATCTTCTTTTTAGATTTTATCATACAACCATGAAAATAAATTATGTGTCTTACATTGGATAATATGAAACTTTCATTTTCTACTAAGCAGGCTTTTGACTATTTAATTTTTCTATCGTATATGGCAGGTCATAAGCCCCGGCCGCGGTTCTATTCTGAAAGTAGGCTATTGTGTAAAGCCCCTCCATATATCTTTCCCTGCCTGTAACTTTCTCGAGAAACCAGGAACAGAAAATTGTAAACCTTTCTCTGAAAAGATATGTCTTCTCCAGGAGATAGACTTCACGACCCTTTCAAAGCCTGGACTTTCTTTGTTTTGCCAACAGTCAAAGCAAGTGATATCTTTTCTCTATTTGTTAAGACAACTATAGCTGTATGCACTGTGGTCTCAATCTCTCTCGTCTTCTACTCCGCTTTCTCCACACAGCCTCAGTCGATAGTCTGCCCTGAATGCGATAAAGTTTTCGTCTCCGGTCAGCGAAAGTTGGCAAGTGACGGTGTTTTCATAGAACGTGAGGAAAAAACTAACATATCCCATATCTTGTTTGGTATCGGCGGCTCTGCAAAGACGTGGAATGATCGCCGGCACTACAGTGACTTATGGTGGCGGCCAAACGTGACTCGTGGTTATGTCTGGCTGGAAGAAAGGCCGGCGGATGGGTGGCCAAAGTCCTCGCCGCCGTACCAAGTCTCTGGTGACACTTCGAAGTTTAGGTACGCTTGCTCTTACGGGTCTCGGTCTGCGTTGAGAATTGCACGTATTGTTAAGGAGAGCTTCGAGTTGGGGTTAGACAACGTGAGGTGGTTTGTTATGGGAGACGACGATACAGTGTTCTATGTCGAGAATTTAGTTACGGTCTTACGAAAGTACGATCATAACCAAATGTATTACATTGGTGGTAACTCGGAGAGTGTTGAGCAGGATTTGATACATTCCTATACAATGGCTTATGGTGGCGGCGGCTTTGCTATTAGTTATCCACTAGCGAAAGAGCTTGTCATGGTTTTAGATGGTTGCATTGATCGTTATGCTTCATTTTACGGTTCTGATCAAAAAGTCCAAGGTTGTCTGAGTGAAATTGGCGTTCCTATCACCAAAGAACTTGGCTTCCATCAGGTTTCCAAAGATTACGTTTCTTTCCAGGATATTTTTGACTCCTTTTTATTGCCATTAATTGTTCATTATCTACTTTCCTTTTCAGTGTTTGCAGAGAAAATAGAGTAATTAAGATTCTAGTGGGTGATTAATTGCAGGTGGACATAAGAGGAAATCCATACGGGTTATTAGCCGCACACCCTCAAGCACCTTTGGTCTCACTGCACCATCTAGACCATGTGGACCCAATATTTCCAGGGCTGAACCAGATTGACTCACTCAAGAAGCTAAACAAAGCTTATAAAATGGATCCTGGTCGGACCCTGCAGCACACTTTTGGCTACGATTTGACCCGGAACTGGTCGGTTTCAGTATCATGGGGCTATACCGTACAATTGTACCCTTCTTTGCGAACGGCAAAAGAGCTGGAAACAGCGTTTCTAACGTTTCAAACGTGGAGGAGTTGGAGCAATGATCCATTCACTTTCAATACCCGGTCAGTGAGTCCGGACCCGTGTGAGAAACCGGTTGTGTATTTCTTGGATGGGGTGGAGTACTTGGGTCGGGGCGAGGCCTTGACCAAGTACAAAAGAAGTATGGGAAATTTAGACACACATTGTGAGCGACCCGAGTACAAAGATGCTGAGGCTGTCCAATTTGTCAATGTTAAAGCTTCCACGTTGAAACCAGACACCTGGAAGATGGTAAGCTAACTTTCCTCTTCATCTTGTCTGTATTTTCAACATCCTTTGAAAATCACAAACATTAGAATTATCAAGTTTGGTTGTTAGAAAGTAGTAACTTAGGCCAGACGATGATTCTTAGTTGTCCATATCCCTCAAAGTGTCACTTCATGGCCTTCTTCATTGTATAGATGTCTCTGTTGAGGCTTTCGTTGTCACGAGACTATGCATTATTCTATATAATAATTGAAAGTTCTTATCATATGTATATGAAATTAGGTCTATGCCTGTTTGAACAGCCTCAAATAATGAGTATAGATTTCATGGCATAAGAAAAATCAGCTTCATTTTCATTTTCTAAGACCATGTTTATACAGTCACTTACAAATTATAGGACACACGTTTCATAGAAAAAGCGAAACATCAGGGTAGTTAATGAGTACCAGAACCGACTATGGCTCTTTGCCATTAGCAATGTTCATTGAGCCACTATCTACAGAGTTTTGACAAGACACCATTATATAAATCTAAATTTGGTCTAACCCTTAGGTTTTCTAGGAATCAAGATCTTCTGTCTAATATTATCCTGTCTTATTCTGTCTCATAAAATCTCAACTGTTTATTTTATGAGATCTACGTGAGATTTACACAAGACCCATATAAATAAACGGCTAAAATTTATTAAATATAATAAAACACCATAATATTAAACAGAAGATCTGAATTCGTGTTAAGTTTTTGGTTAAGAACCATTTTAACTGAAAACGTGGACCACTAAAGCGAGAATGTAGTTATGGTATGATGACAAAACAATTCCAAGTTTGGGCGAAAGTTTCAAGGCTAGCATGTCGTGTAACGTCGTGCTCGATCGACTAGTGGAAATGAGTCAATGATATTAATATAGAATCATAGACGGTAGGTACATTACATGGTTTATACTATTCATGATTTGATTTGTGCCTAACACGTATTGTCCAAAACAATGCAGGCACCACGAAGGCAATGCTGCGAGGTAATGAATGGAAAGAAAGAGAAGGGGGTTGTACATGTCAAGATTAGAGGCTGCCGTGAATATGAAAGTGTGACTCCACCGTAGAAAATTAGTTAAAATTAAACATCAATTCGTGTTAGAGATTGGATTAAAGATCATCGCTTGTGTCAATACAAGATTTAAGCATTAACCATGTAAAGCTTCGCTCGATCTTCTTGGGACTGGCTGGATCAATGCATATATTATTTTTCCTCTTGACAATGAGAAGAGAAAGAGATATTGAAATGAAGACCTTCTAGTAAATTATCCTAATTTATATACAATAACTACATTAACATATGTTTGGTGTTGGACATAATCTAATGTTTTTTTTCCCTCTTATCGGGTATATTGTAATTTACAATAATAACAATACGCAGTAAAACTCTTACAGACATACGAAATTTGGAGAAATTTAGTAGTATGCAATCTTATTTTTAATTAATAATAGAGAGACTATTTTCAAAATATATATTGTAATTTGTTTTATTTTATTAGCTGTTTTCTTGGATAAAATTATTGAACATTTAATGATTTGTAAGATTGATTCAATTGATGGCATGTTGGATGAATGCATCCAATCCTCTAATTTTTTGTAATTTTTTAGCTCTTAATCTCATTTTTGTAATTACAATTCATTTTAGATGTTATCACATTAATTGTTATTTACCCTTTTTGTTTCTAAAATTAAGAATTGAGAACAATGAGGAAGACGAAATATATATTCAACTAATTAAACTGATTCATTTCTTAGTTTGTACCAAAAATTTATACTTTTTCATAAACAAATTGTAGGGCTATTTTCACCAAAAAGGGGAACCCTAATCTCCTCCATAAGATAATTAAAAAAAAAGGAATTTCCTGGTTAATTTCTTTCATCAACTCTTCGTTTCGGTTAAAATAACCAAAAATAAAGATTAAGAACAGAAAAGCTTAGATATATAAGGCTTTTCATTTATATTTTTAGTTTTCTGATTTAGTTTTCAAATTCAATTAAAAAACTTTTTATTTGAGTTTTTAATTTTTGTTTTTGGTTTTGGTTTCTTTCAGTTTTTAAAATTTATGAAAATCACAAAGTTGTTTTTTATTTTTATTTTTATAATTGAATTTACTATCAACTAAATATATATATTTAATTAAAATTAATTGTTAATAAAATATAAATAATTTAATTTCATTCAATAATTTAATTAAGTTTGTAATAAAATAAAATCAAATTAATTTAATAATTATTAATAAATATAATTAAATCTAAAATATTTTCCAGATATATAAATTTCAAATAAAATTTTAATTAATAATTAAATATATTTAAGTAAATATTATTTTTTATTTTTTATTTCAATAAAATAAAATAATTTTTATTTACAATTTATTAATAAATATTACGTTAGAGATTAGCTAAATTTAATTAATTTAAAATAATTTAACTTCAAATTTTATCTAATATGTAATCTTTATCGATAATAAAAATATAACTATATTTACATTAGCAATCAAATATATATTTTAATTTAAAAATAAAAAATAAAAATAGAAAAATGAGATAATTGAACTTGAAAATTCAACCTTCTGATATATCTCTCCCTTTTATTTTTTTAACCTATGTTTTCAACTATAAATACATATATATACATAAGTAATGGAGTATTTTATTAATCTTGTCTGTTTGTGTACTGTTTAAAGAGGTCAAAATCATGTTATTGACCATTAGGAGGAGATCAGAAATTCTTGAATCCCACGTAGAGAAATCAGTCCAATCAACAATTCCACTGAAAAAGAAACAAAGACCTTACCAAGCCTGGAATGGAGCAGAGCAGACCTTCTCCTCCTTAAGTGTGAAAACTGGTAGCTTTCAACAACATCAACGAGAGGATTAAAGGTCAACCCACAACAATTATTCTCGTTTGTCATGATTCCCTGTATGCAACAAAAGAGAACAATAAAAAATCGATGGTTCGATGGTTGGAGTTTGATAATTCTAGGTCTAAACGACCAAATATTGGAGTGTTGTCTGACGTTTAAGTCATTTGAGCTTAACAGCTTGTTTGAAAAGGTGAATTGAATTTAATGTTGTAATTGAATTCAATTCATCTGTTTAGAATATAAAAATATGCATGAATTGAATTTATAGAAGAAATTGAAACCCATTTTCTTTGTTAATTCAATTCAATCAATAATTTACGTAATTTCAATTCCTCAACAATGCTACTCTTTTTTTTTAACGTTGAAATTAGAATCTTCCCACGCTCAACTTCAACATAATAACCCTATCACTACAATAACCTACGGCCACTCTTCTCCTAACAATAGACCCACGCAATGTAACAGTCCTCTTCATGCAGCACTCCTCTTCTTTGAGATATATAATAGCATGAAATGGATCCCGGTGGACTATGAATTAGATTATATAACTAAGTTTATATATGTTTAGTTCCGCCAATCAACTTTTGTTTTCTTTTCAAATGATTATGTTGTGCAAATCCCATTTAGACAAGGATTGACAAATGAGATTGTCTATCTCGTGAGTCCTTTTTTTTCGGTGCCAAATTAAACTTTTCTTTAGTCATACTAAAGTAAAATTTTTTAGTCATACTAAAATTTGATATTGCCTTGTAATTATCAACGCAAAAGAACTATTACTCGTTCATGCATTTTTAAGCTTCCAAATTATAATAATTTTTTATTATTTTCATAGTTCGGTCTAACCTAATGTCATTTGCAATCAATTTTTTTCATTTTAATAATAAAATTGATGTTTATAAGTTGCTCTATGTAAGTGTGAATGTTTATTATTTAATAAGATTATTTTTAGTCAAGGATAAATGTGTCATATGAAATAATTGAATTCATTTTGATTGTGTTCCAAACAGTGTAATTGAATTCAATTCTAATATTACTGGGTTTGTTCCAAACAGTGTAAATTGAATTCAATTCAATCTCATTAATATAATTGAATTCAATTATTTAATGAATTCAATTCAAAAGTTTCCAAACAGCCCGTAAATTTTTGGGTTTGGTTTTAACTCCTCATGTGCTTTATAATTTATGAAAATTACAAATATTTTTTTGTTTCAATTGTTTGTCACAACTTGATTCATCACTAAATATTTATATATGATTTAATTCTGTAATAATAATTACTAATAAGAATATAATTTAGTTATTCAATTTATTTTAATTTTATAATTAATTTAAAATTCAGTACTTTTTAAATACAAGTATTTTTAAAATTGATAATTATTTAATAAATATATTATAATTTTAAAATATCTTCAAAAACACAAAATTTTCAACAATTTTAACATAGTTTTTAAATATATATTAGCAAATAAATATTAATTTATGAAATTAAATTTATTTATTTATTTTAATTAAGTTATTCATAAAATTAATTTATCATTTAGTTATGATTAATATTTAATTATCATAAATAAAAATTGTAATTACATTGACATTAACAATTAAATTAATTTTCTGTTTTTATTTTAAAAATAAAAGCTAAACATCAAAGAGAAGGCATAAATGAAATCAAACAAATCATAAGTAAATGTGAAAGGAATTTCTTTTCTTATAATATTTCAATAAAGCATTGATGCATCTCCCAATTTATCCGACTCTGGTTATCAGTTTGGACCATCGAACAAAGTAAGCCTTCTTGATCTGAATGATATATTGACAAAAAGTTCTAATCAAAACAGAAGATTTTGATCATGCCAACTTAGAAGATGATCGATGAATCTTTTGGCTGTTCTTGCGTTTCACTCATTTGGTACTGGTCGGGTCGGCCGTGTCGGGCCCGGATCCACGGCCGACTTCGGATTCAGTCAAAACGACCCGTGGGCTGATCGGTCCATCCTTCAAAGATCGATCTTATGCCTAGGCCAAGTACAAGTCCAGCCCATGCCCTCTTCGGCCCAACCATGGAAGAACGTATCCCATGCAAGTACGTAAAGAGCTAAACCTAGCTGAAAAACCATATAAAAGGTATTATTCTCCCATAACAGAGGTACGCATAATCGTTAACCTAGTTTTCTCTGCGTTTATCAACCTCACCCTCACCAGAAAACTGACTTGAGCTTCGGAGGGGCTAATCGGGACACAATCCCCGACAAGCCTTCTTTGTTTTGCAGGTATCTTCACGTCGAAATCATCACAGAAAGTTGCCAATTCATGGATCTAAACGGCAACGCACCGTTCAGCCAGAATCCGGCAGAACCAGGTATAGATTTTTCAACCCTTCTATTCAATTTTTAATATGGGCATAGTGTAAAATCTACTTATAAGAATTGAGTTTGGGTCAACTATTGTCTAAATAATTAGAACTAATTATTTAGATAGTTGACCCTTATCACTTAAAAATCCTTTAACATTTTCATGTTTAGTCAATACGGGATACTCTAAAACTCTCCCTCAAGTATAACTGGAACTGGACATCCAGTTGTCACTTGAAATATACGCAGTGGTAACCAGACTAGGCCATTAGAACTGGACAACCAGATAAACAACCAAGAAATTAATAATCCGGACCGAATCTGTTAGTTTGTCTCGATAGTTTGGAGCGGTGTCTGGTTATATTCCTCTGCCCAATATATCCATCAAATGTCTAGTCCTATTCTGAATTTAGGGGGTGTGTTATAAATTTCACATCGAATAATTATAAGAGTATTCAATAATTTGTAATAATGTATAAACCTCTCCCTTTAAAGCTAACTTTTAGAGGTGAGTTAGGTATTTCTAACATTGTCACGTCACTTTTGTTAGTTAAACTACTATAGGTTGCTTGATTGATGAAACTTTTGCCAAAGTAATCAGCAGGCGCTGTGGTTATATTATAAGAACGAAGTTTGACTTTCATCCATCTAAGCTTATCTGTGAGGAAAAAAAAAAAAAGAAAAATATATACGTGACAGTTTTTGTTCATAAAAGTTACAAATTCAATTAATATAATGTTCGGATTTTTTAAAATATATTAAATACTAAAATTTTCAAAAAATATTTAATATCTATCCAATTACATTAATAAAAATAATAATGAGGTTAATTGCTTATATAACTATTTCAATTTTTGCTCATAATAATAAATATTATTATTACAGCAGGTAAATAATTAATTATGTGACCCTATATACTAAAATAAAATATTTTGTATATAACCATTTAAATTTTTATCATAATACAAAATTATTATTATTGTTATATGAGATAAGTAGGGGTTAAAATTAAGTTACTTATTAAATACTAATAGTAGCGAAATAATCAATTATGTGACGATCTCTACTAAACTAATACTTCATAAAAAAGCTCTTTTTATAATTTTTTAATAAATTAACATAAATTTTAAAGATAAATAAAATTATAAAAAAGTTGGCATTTTCATTCCAGTTTTAACTTTTTAACTGTGTGATTCTTCATGGACTGGATTTAGAGCAAACATGGTTAACCAAAAAAAGTCATATATTAAGCCCAAACCTGAGTTGTAAAGCTTTCTAAGTCCAAGCTTAAGGACTAAAGAAGTGGGTGGCCTATTCTTATAGGCCCTATCTCTGTTTTCTGACATAGTGATAGCATTCTTTTTTTTTTTTTTTTTACATTAGATATCATAACTTAGTCAGACTAATCCTAAGCTCCTACGACCCTACCCCAAGAACCTAGAGGATATAAATCTGGAACTCCAAGATCCTTTAGGTTCCTACGTAGCCTGTACACTTCTACACACAAGGAGTCTTCACATATTCTAGATTGTTCAGCTGATGATTGATTATTGACTCCCTCTGCTCAACATCATGTTCCCATCAGTCCCCAGGTTCCTTAGTAGCTCTAACTCCCACGCTGCCGCTAGAAGCGAGGCGTCCGTAATTGATCCAATCAAAGAGCTTTACCCAGGAAGCTAGAGGATTATCAATAAGAACATGTCTATTTTCTCTTCTTTGGCATGACTCGAACTCAAGACCTCCTTTAAGGAGAGAATCTTAAGTGAGAAATCTGTACCAATTAGTCCATCCCTCATTGTCAGAGTCATAGCATTCCTGACTCAGAAGCAGGACCACCAAGACAATAAGAGACAGAAACAAAGGCGTATGAATTAATACTCTTGGCAGCATGACAATGCAATGCCTATCACAAGTCTCAACACTAAAAATTGAACATTGTCCTCTTTACTAACGCCAGAATGCTCCGGAGATATGGCCGCGATGTTACATTTCCAATCCGCTGTCCTCTCCTTGGCACTTTTTGCATCCCTTCAAGTGTTAGGAACCTTGACCTTAGGTGGAGAATAAAACTGCTTAGACCCTAACCTCAAGCCAACTCACTTCCCGGAAGCCTCCATTTTGTTTAATAATTCGATCTTATTAGTGTCGTAGCCCAGAAAAGGACGTACCCTCCTCAACCCATTTGCTACATAATAACACCAAATCCTCAAAACGTGTGGCCACTGGCTAATCCACGGGTTTTCATCACACACTTACAAGAAACCTCCCCCTATAAAGGCCCACCACCTAGCCAACTCTCTCTCTGTCTCAAGGACATCACACTCCAAAACAGCTTTCGGTTCCGTTTCGTCTCCTTTTATAGCCTCTCTTCAAACCGATCAAGAGTCGGTCACTGACGTTGGATCAATGGCTGCTTCGGTCTCAACCGTTGGAGCTGTTAACAGAGTAACGGTACTGTGTTTTTCCCGCCCTTTTCAACTCGCGTATTTAGCTTTACTTGGTTTAGGTTCCATCGAGCTAGCTTAGAGCTCATGTATTAAGCTGTTCTGAGCTTTTCTTTCCATTGTTTTTATCGTCACTCCTGAGTGTAACGGCTTTGATCTCACTCTACGAAAAGGAAGCATAGTTGTAGATTGAACTTACAACAGACTGTTACTGTTTTCACTTGTTAGCATTCAGATTGATGCAAGTTAGTGTAGGTGTTCTTGAAAACTATTGAAGAGATGGAATTGTTGCTGTCTTCAAATTCTTGTGGTTTGTCTGTTGCGATAAAGAAAACATCTTTCCTGCAGATGAATTTGAGTGTGACTACACTACCAAGCTCGGCGTTCTTTAGCAACAAATTGAAAAGGTTGAAATCTAAGGTGACAAGCCAGAGGCTACTGTCTGGGAATTGCAAGGCAGTTGCAGAGTACGAAGAGGAGAAGCAGACTTCCAAAGACAAATGGAGAGGGCTTGCATTCGACGAATCAGATGACCAACAGGACATTACTAGAGGTAAAGGAATGGTGGACACCCTCTTCCAGGCTCCTATGGAATCAGGAACTCACTTTGCAGTCATGAGTTCCTATGACTACATCAGTCAAGGCCTTAAACAGTTTGGGTTCAACTTCCTGAAATTGAATGCTAGTTGATTTAATTCTGGTCTACAAATCAGTAATGAGTAATGCACATCTTTGATTTTTCTTTCTTCAGGTACATGGACAACAATATGGATGGATTTTACATTGCTCCAGCATTTATGGACAAGGTTGTTGTACACATTACTAAGAATTTCTTGAACCTACCTAACATTAAGGTAAGTAAAGAGCTGTTGGAGAGTCATTGAGGCTCCTGTGTTCTTCTATTTCACATACTGTAGTAACATAGGAGTAACCATGGCAGGTTCCTCTGATATTGGGAATTTGGGGAGGGAAGGGTCAAGGAAAATCTTTTCAGTGTGAGCTTGTTTTTGCTAAGATGGGAATCAAGTAAGTGAAAGAATATTAAACTTGAAGTTGCTAATTGTGGTTTGTGGAGTTTGATTAACAAGTATACTCTATGTGTTTTATGTTTATCCTTTGGTGTTTTTGGTGACATCCCAGTCCCATTGTGATGAGCGCTGGAGAATTGGAAAGTGGAAATGCAGGAGAGCCAGCAAAATTGATCAGACAAAGATACCGTGAGGCCGCAGACATCATAAGGAAGGGAAAGATGTGCTGTCTCTTCATCAATGATCTTGATGCTGGGGCTGGTAGGCTTGGTGGAACTACCCAATATACTGTCAACAACCAAATGGTGAATGCTACCCTTATGAACATTGCTGATAACCCCACCAGTGTCCAACTCCCTGGTATGTACAACAAGGAGGAGAACCCCCGTGTTCCTATCATAGTCACTGGCAACGATTTCTCAACATTGTATGCCCCTCTAATCCGTGATGGCCGCATGGAGAAGTTCTACTGGGCTCCTACCAGAGAAGATAGGATCGGTGTGTGCATCGGGATCTTCAGAACTGATAATGTTCCCAAGGAGGACATAGTCAAGCTTGTTGACACTTTCCCTGGGCAGTCTATTGGTAAGCTTATGCATAATGCGACGGACTTTTTGGTTACTAAAACTTACTAGCTTAGCAATCCATTATTAGTTACAACATGGAAATTTTTGAATCTGATGATGATTGATACCGGATTAGGATCTATGCTAAGAGAAGGAATGCAATTGTATGCAGATTTCTTTGGTGCCCTGAGGGCGAGAGTTTACGATGATGAGGTGAGGAAGTGGGTTTCAAGTGTGGGTGTAGAAAATGTAGGGAAGAAGCTTGTGAACTCAAAGGAGGGACCACCAACGTTTGAGCAACCAAAGATGTCTCTGTCGAAGCTGCTTGAGTATGGTAACATGCTTGTCCAGGAGCAGGAGAACGTGAAGAGAGTTCAATTGGCAGATAAGTACTTGAAAGAGGCAGCTCTTGGAGATGCAAATGACGATGCCATCAAGAATGGATCTTTCTATGGTTAGCCTCTTGATCCTCTATGTCAAAACTTTTAAGTTTTGAGAGGTGACTATTGTTTTGATAATTAACTTTTGGTTGCAGGCAAAGCAGCCCAACAGATTAAGTTTCCTGTTCCTGAAGGTTGTACTGATGCATCAGCTCAAAACTTCGATCCAACTGCTAGGAGCGACGATGGGAGCTGCGTCTATCAGTTTTAGCACTCTCCCTGGATTTTAGTTATGTCAATATGATACCTTGAAATTTGGTGACATATAGTTCGGTAAGTGTCCTTTTTGTTGTCTAATGAAGAACAAGGCATTGTACAAGTTTTCAGCTCATAATTGGAATACTCTAGTTACTGGAACTATTATCAATTTACCAGTTAGTAATGTTCTCTGAGCTATCAGCCAAATGAATAGCCTATTTGGTAAGGACAACTCAAGAGTAAAGTGTTGAGCTCGAATCCCACTTGTTGGTAATAGAACTACAACAAAATGATAGTGAATTAAGGTAAATACATAAATCTCATTTCAAGAAACCAGGGAAAGAGGTCAAACAACAGCAACTGTTTCAGCAAGAGATGAATTAAAAGCTACCAGGCAAGACTGGTCCATTTCAAACACCAGATGGTGGAAGTTCTACTTCCACAGGTTAGCTCTTAGCAGCTAATGGTGGGCTAATATTATAGCCTCTTAGTCTTACTCTGACCTATTCCTGAGTTTGTCACTTACTTCAGCCAAGTTTGAACTTTCCACCCCTCAAATCCCCTGACTCCAGTCCCTTCTGCGACTTCTGTTCTGTAAACCAACGACTGCTAGTTTCTTCCTTTCATCCTGCTTTAAAAACCACGAATGGTATGTTTCAATAATTAATAATTTAAAATAAATAATATATATAAATTAAATAAAGTTTATAAATTTCAATACATCTCCCGAAATTACAATATCTACTTTCCTTTTTAGTTTAACTAATAAAAATTAACTTCATACATTAAGCAAAAGTAACGAATAAAGCTTTAACTTTTTTAAAATTTTGATGGAATAAAAATTTAACACATGAATATTAATATGTCAAATTTTATTATTATTAAATACTGATAATTAATTTTTAACATATTCAACTTAATAAAACACTTATTACATTGTATATTATAAATAACTTTCCATAGTTATCACATATTAAAGGTTCATTTAACTTTTTTATAAATTTTTGCACATAAAAATTATACGTAATAAAAATTTCCTTAATATGTAAAATATGAGAAAATTTAGTAATATGTAGCCTTCACAATTACAGGGCTGTTTCCGAAATTTTTACAAATAGATCCGTGGCTTAACCATGTTGTCTTTTTATCTGTTAGCTCATCTGCCCATGTGACAACTTATGTTTATGTTGCGACTCTGAAAGTCACCCACAGTCCCTCTCGCCTTCACTAAGCCACCTTTGATCTTCTACTTCTTCCTTTCCACGACAGGGACCTATCTTGCTTACTAGTCCCTGAAAAGTGACCAACAACATTCTGTTCCTCTCCCCCAGCCTCTTGAAGTATCAATATCCCATTTGGTCTCCATGCAAGTTTGTGATCTTTGTCTCTTAACATGGCCTATCTCATCAACTTCTGCCTTTTTTTCACCCTTCTGTTAGTCCCTGTCTCAAGCCAAATCGACCAACTTTCCTATGCCGGATTCAAAGATGCGGGCACCAACATAAGCTTAGCCGGCGTTGCAGAGATTGAAAAAAGTGGCATCCTTCGCTTAACCAATGAGACTAGTAGATTAATTGGTCATTCCTTTTATGCCTCCCCTTTCCTGTTCAAGAACAAAACTAATGGAAAGGTCTTCTCTTTCTCAACCTCTTTTGCTTTTGCTATAGTCCCCGAATATCCAAAACTAGGTGGTCATGGCCTCGCTTTCACAATATCAACTTCAAAGGATCTAAAAGCTCTTCCCAGTCAGTACTTAGGTCTTCTCAACGCAACGGATGAAAGTAACTTCACAGACCACCTTTTTGCAGTCGAGTTCGACACTGTCCAAGATTTCGAGTTCGGAGACATCAACGACAACCATGTTGGTATAGATATTAACAGCATGACGTCCAATGACTCTGCTGCTGCAGCTTATTACACTGAAGATTCCACAAAGCAAGATCTAAATCTCAAGAGTGGAAAAGCAGTCATGGCATGGATCGATTATGATTCTGTTCAAACCGTTCTGAATGTTACTATATCCCCTGCTTCGAAAAAACCCGCCTTGCCAATTTTGTCTTTTCCTGTAGATCTCTCAACAATATTCCAAGAGTATATGTACGTGGGATTCTCTTCTTCAACGGGTTTGCTTGCTAGCTCTCACTATATTCTTGGATGGAGTTTCAAGATTAATGGGCAAACTCAAAGTTTGGATCTTTCTTCTTTGCCTTCGCTTCCTGGATCAAAACACAAGCATTTAGGTACGACTATAGGTGTTTCAGTTGCGTCAGCTGTTCTCGCAATTATTGCAGTATTTTTGGGCATTTTTTACTTTGTTAGAAAAATCAAGAATGCTGATATAATAGAAGATTGGGAGCTTGAAATTGGGCCACATCGATATTCCTATCAAGAGCTCAAAAAGGCAACAAAGAGTTTCAGTGAAAAAGAGCTCCTTGGTCATGGTGGTTTTGGCCAGGTTTACAAAGGTACGTTGCTGGATTCAAACATCCAAGTAGCTGTTAAGAGAATTTCAAACGACTCCAGACAAGGGCTGCGAGAATTTGTATCGGAAATTGCTAGCATGGGACGGCTTCGTCACCGGAATTTGGTTCAGTTACTGGGTTGGTGTCGTCGGAAAGATGATCTTCTTCTTGTCTATGATTTTATGGCTAATGGCAGCTTAGATAAGTTCTTATTTGATGAGCCCAAAATGGTCCTGAGTTGGGAGCAAAGGTTTAGGATAATAAAAGATGTTGCCTCTGGCCTTCTCTATCTCCACGAGGGCTACGAGAAAGTGGTGATTCACAGGGATGTGAAGGCCAGTAATGTACTACTGGACGGCGAGTTAAATGGCAGACTTGGTGATTTTGGTCTTGCAAGACTGTATGAACACGGATCGAACCCGAACACTACTCGGGTCGTGGGCACATTCGGGTACTTGGCTCCAGAGCTACCAAGAACAGGAAAGGCCACAGAGAGCACAGATGTGTATGCATTTGGTGCACTTCTGTTAGAGGTTACCTGTGGTCGCAGGCCAATCGAGCCGAAGACAGCACCTGAAGGGATTGTCCTTGTGGATTGGGTTTGGAGCAGTTTTGTTGAAGGAAGAGTCCTTGATGTGGTGGACCATCGACTAAATGGTCAGTACTGTGAGAAAGAGGTTATGATGGTTCTGAAACTGGGAATTATGTGCTCAAATTGTGCTCCAATGGGACGACCTAGCATGAAGCAAGTGGTGAGGTATTTGGATGAAGAAGTTGGATTGCCTGAAATCTTGAGGGCTCCTGATGGTTTGCGCGATGGAGTTAATGGTATTGCAGAGGGATTTGATGACTATGTGCACTCTTTAGCATCATCTTCGTTTGACAAAATGAGTTCCTACTCTTCCATGGGAAACGGGTATGATGGGACTAGTTTCGCTTCTCTTTCTACTTCTCTTTCACTGCTCCAAGGTAGAGGAGAAACCAGATAGCTAGTGTTTAAAAGATCTTCTGTTTCGCCTTTTCCTCGGAGAAGCAGAAATTTAAATCTCCAGTGTTCTGAATGTTCCCATAAAGTGTAAAGACATATGATTGATTGCTCCTGTTTGTTCAATTCTAAGGAAGAAATGTTTGCCAATGTTTTTATTTTTGCCTCAAACATTCACAAACAGTCCTATGTCAGGTATTGAGACGCACCGATCAGACTTTTCGTCGAACACTTGTACGAGTTATGTTCCAAATAAACATCAAAAGGAGTATTGAAATTTTATGTTTTCCCTGTAACATCACTCCTAATGAGATTAATCAATGAAATTGAAACCAAATTGTATATTCTAAATCCTATCATTCAAAATTTCAGATCCACCGAGATTTGAGCCAAAGGTGGATTCTGATATTCTAAAGTATCATTAACTTCATAGTTTTGTACAAGTGACCACTCAGAAAGTGCCTTTGGTCATGTGTGGGGGCTCTGCTCTATCCTTTTTACCCAATACCTCCCGTCGTTTTTAGATCTCAACCCTCCAATGTATTGTATTGGATGATTGAGACCAAAAAGGATAGAATGGGTGCAGGGTAAAGGTACGGAGGATCTGTACCCCATGTGTGTGCTTTCGGCCATTTCCAGCCAGAAATGATAATTCATTTATGAGTAGTACTTGTGGAGGATATGAAACAATGTCTACACTGTAGAGTACGAGTCAGACAAGCATTTGTTTAGGGGTCCTGAATCCTGATTCCTGAAACATGCCCATCGCAATCATACCAAACAACATTAGTTTGTTATGGTTACAATACAAGTAACATTTTGTGGGCACACTACTGTAAAGCAAAGGGGATGTTCTGTATTCAAATTGGTACATAAAATATGATATGAAGACAAAAGATGGGACTCAGGAGACACCATAACCACTCATTAAAGCAATAATACACAACTAATATAGATAGAGCATGGCTTTTCAGAAACCTCCCAGATGGAGAGGGCATTAGCCAATCGTAGGGGCTCTTGCCACTTTTCCTGCTGAATCAACATATAATCTGACCCTGTTGTTCCTGAGGTCCATAGTGACAAAACAATTCGGAGGCACTACCTGAATTTGAGCTCCTGGCATGTCTTCCTTTATCTTTCTATCCGCTTCCTCTACAGTTACACCCACAAGATCGGGCCATGTAGTTCTTGCTCCTGGATTTGATCCAAATGGAAACCCATAAAATCCTGGTTGTTTCACAAATTCTCAATACCCAAGTTCCTACAGACCTTGTAAATCACTTAAAAAGTTGATGTAAGAACTTACTTGGCAGGGTTGGCGCGGATCCAGTAGGTAGAGGTTGGAGAGGGTTTGTGTTCTGATTGTTCCCTGCCATAGCTCGATATCAGTTGCCTAATCTGTGCTTCAACTGTGAAACAAATAGCAGGTGAATATATGTATTGAGACTCTTCATTAGCAATCTTAGAATTTATAGGTGAACGACTTTTTGACTTCTGAATTGGGTCCTTGTGTAACAAAAGACAAGCAAAAACATTGGATACAACACCCTATATGGCTTTCCATTGCCGGCCTTGAAGAAGTTCCAATTGGAAGCATAAATCTTCCATCCAGGAACCAAGTGCTGACACGTGAGACTCTGATACGGACATTTTCAGGTTCCTGAAGAACCTTGGGGCCAAATATTGGACCTTAACCTAAACTTCCCCGATTCAGGATTTGATCTGGGCTTCAGTGCTTCAGGAATTGTACTCTGGTCTAGTTAACCTTGGAATTGGTCCATTGGACTACTCTCTAAACTCGTATACTCTCAAGTTTTATAGACTAAACATAAGTTTCAGAGTCTGAGTTTAGTAGCACAAGTATTATTCTGTTACTCTCAACTAGTACTATTAGTCTCTCTAAATAAGAAATATGTAAAAGAATGGGATGATTATCAATTTGATACTTTGTCTTTTAATTTTTGATAATTAAATTATAAACCTTTTAAAATTTATAGTTCAATTCTAAACCTTCACAAAATAATTAAGAACTTAAATACTGAACTAATCATTAGATTTTCTTTAAATCCTCATAATTAAACTTGGCAATGTCTAACGTTTGATATTTAAGTATCTTATTTTCTAAAATTAGAAAATTTAATTGAAACTTTTAAAAGACTTAAAATGTAACTTTTAAAAAATTGAGAAATTTAGGACAAAAGAAATAATGATGTGATGGGCCTAAAAAATAATAACCCAATTAATCATAATTATTTCTCATAAAATTTTATAAAATAATTAAGTTTTATTAAATTATTTCAAATTTGCCTCAAATTTTTTATTTAATCCCATTAAATAATTTCTTATTTTACTCGGTTCAATCGTACTTAAATCGAGTAACTTGTTGACTTGGTGAGGCAAAAAATGCCAATTACAAAATAGGGTTCAAGCGTGTCAGAAGTGGGACAAGGTAAGTTAGGAAGTCATAGAACAAGTAGATCATTTGCTTCGTTACGAATTACGATAGAAATGTGTCATTAAATTTTAGTCATATATTTAATTAAAATTTACATAAATATATAAGTAAAAGTATAAGTGGATATAAAAATTTGACGTTACAACAAGCGTAGGCGGTAGGCCTAACGATCCACAAACGACAAATGTCTAAAGCTGAAATCATGGCTTTAGGCAGGATGGACCACCATCTCCATGAAATGAGATGGCTGTGATCATTAAATATTCTTTATCGTCTTGTTTCTGCAACTTTGTCTTCGCCTGACAGATAATCAGATTAGTTTTTCAGCTAACCGGGAATCTTCTTATTTCAAAATTCATATGTTTACATAACCAGCCGAGACAGATTAGTTTTATGATTAAGAAATTGAAGAAAGAATGTACTATTTAGCCCACAGTGTTCTTCTCTTCCAGGAAGGTGCCACAACACTTGCTTGAAATTATACCCAACCCATTAAGAAGAACCTTCTTCTCCTCTTCCATGTCCGACCCTACAGAAGTTGATTAACCAGCAGCCAGGGCAGCGACTAATGGAACTTCTAAGTGTTTTCTTCCCTTCCCTTTCTTAAACAAGGGGACAAACTACGGAAGCTGCAAAAATTGACTACTTTTTGCATTGGCTTCCATGTCTCCACAGCCATCTTATGGCTATATGGTTACGCGACAGCTGATTCTTTTTTCCATGTCCTTCCAGGTGGTTAATAGTCGACCAAGCGATTAGAATCGTTCGATTCACATACATCTCTATCTGTTCAGTGATTGGTTCAGAGAGGGATGTGCTGATTGGCAGAGATTAATTATGTTGTTGAAGCTTTTAATGTTTCTGTTGTCTCTCATTGTCAGCTTGGTGGATGCTCAAGACCTCAGTTTCACCTACAATGGCTTCAAGTCCGCCAACCTAACCCTTGATGGTATAGCTACTTTCAGTTCCAATGGCCTTCTGGTGCTCACAAATGGAACCAAGCAACGGGTCGGTCATGCCTTTTATCCAAACCCAGTAACTTTCAAGAGCTCTCCAAATGATTCTGCTTTCTCTTTCTCAACCACTTTCGTCTTTGCTATTATACCTGAATATCCAACCCTTAGCGGCCATGGAATTGCTTTTGTGATCTCACCCACCAGAGGACTTCCAGGTTCTCTC
>JANTNU010000004.1:31322595-31334752 GCA_024752395.1 Erythroxylum havanense | reverse complement strand
AATCCATATGTACATTAACTATTAAATGGTGCATCTACAATTAGTGGTACACCATATTATTTCTATCTTTTATAACAGTTGAGAGGTTGTTTTGTGTGAAAAACAACTGTTTTTTTGGGAACTTGAAGGGTTTCTTAAGGTTATCAAAGTCAATGCTGCTGATTTGATGTCTTGTGAATTAAACTCCTTGTAATGCAAAAAACTGATTTTAAGGCAGTTGCTTTGAATTGTTTAGTTTTATTATGTAAGGTTTTATTGAGTTGATACTACTCATCTCTTTATACTAATTATTTTATTCTCATATCTTGTAAAAATATTTTACTCTAAATAATTCGATCATCTCGTATTAACTTCAACAGAGAATTTTTATAATACCATTTAATAATAAGGATGATAATTGAATAATTCAAGTGATTAAAACTATAAGACATAAACAAGGATAATACAACTCTCTTAAATATACAACTTTATCAATAAAAGTATGAAAAATTGTTTACCAAAAAATCTGCTACGAATCTTCGATTTTGTCATTAAATCATCTTACGCACAATAAATACAAAAACTCATAAAATGAGTAAATATTTCATCACCAAAATATCTTAAACAAAAGAACTGCAACCACACGAAAACTTTGGACGTTTTCACACCCCAAAAAAAAAAAAAGACTAATTAGATAGCCTAGAAGCATCATGACGCCTTTGAGAAAACGCAGCCCTGAAAAATCAATCTAGATAAGATGCCTGCTCCCAACTGGATGGACGGACGTACACGATTGTTTACTTCTTTCAACAGCAAGTCATCATTTTTAACCAAGGAAGAAAACGACAAGATAGGACTTCCGTTGTCGATAATTATGGCCGATGCACAAAAGTCACAACTTTGTGTTGCACGTGGAGGAAGTATGATAACTTCATTTAATTGCTCCAATCAACCTCTCGAGCGTTCCCATCTAAGCTGAAAACTCCAACACTATAATCATTAAAATATATAAATAGGAAGCTTCGAAAATGAATCTAGGGTCTATTTCACACTTCCATCGTCTTTATCCCTTGACAATCTATAGGAGTAATCCTCGTGCCATTATGGATGTTCGAGAGCTAAAAGCTTATTATGATCTTTGGACTGTCCTAAAATGGGAAAAAAGAATAAACAAACATGAACGTAACCAACCACTACGTTTGCCATAGCTGGAACTCGGTATTCGGTAACCTCTTGTGTCCCCTAAGACAGGATCGGTTAAACATAAATAACATGCACAATAGTTCTTTATTGATTTGCTACTGTTCTGTGTATGATTATCTCTGTTAAAAAAAATTGCAAAGTACTTTTCAAATGATAATATCCCGGTAAATAAAATAAATCTATAAATAGAAGGCTCTTATCAAATTTTGAAAGATCCTCTTGAAAACCAAAGAATCCTATTAATTGTTTAAAAACTAAAGGAGTTTACTAGCGCTAAAAAGACAAGGCTCCTATTAATTAATGAGAGCCTGCTAACAGTTAAAAAGAAATGAGCCTGTTAAGTAGCAGGAGTCTACTCAATGTTCTAAAACTCAGATCGGTCATCGAATCGGTGGTCTTATTGGTTACTGGTTTGATCGGTTCGACCGGTTCAACCACCGGTCGAACCGGTATGACGTAATAATTATGCAATAATTATATTTAATTATATATATTATTAAAAAATTTTAAAATATAAAAAAATAAAAAAAATTATCGGACCGGTCCGACCGGTTTTGACCGGTTCAGACTGAGTCAATTTGTGACCGGTTTTGAAGCATCAACCGGACCGGATCACCGATGGGACCGACCGGTCCGGTCCGGGTTTTAAAACCATGAGTCTACTAGCATTTTTTAAAAAAAGGACTTCTTGCGATATAAAAACAGAAGGAATCTATTGTAAAACCGAAGGAGCCTTTTGAAAACACAAACTTATAACGCGAAAATTTAAAAGTTAGGAAAAAAGAAAGAATGACACAGTCGATTTATACTAGTTTGGCTAATAACGAAGCCCATATCTAGTCCCCAAGTATCCAACTTGAGTATTTCATTATAAAAATTTAAGTATTAAATTTGATGAGCCTCTCAAAACTCACAAGTACGTATGTTTTAAGGTTCTCCAACTTTTACACTCAAAGTATTTAACAAGCTTCTACAAGCTCTAAAAAATAAATATAAAGTAAGCTCAATGTATGCTTTCAAGGAATAACAATCTCTCTTTCGATAGAGTGTTTTCACTTTCTAAGGCACAAGAAGTTTGATATAACTTTTAAAAATGTTGATGCTGCTGAAGTATTTCGAAAATCTACTTATTTGCAAATACAATGACTCTTCCTTAAGTAGACATTTTCTTTAACTAGCAGTTGTTTCATTTCTATTTTGAATTGACTTTGTATCTAAAGAATCTTCGATATCATCTCTGCTAAAATCTTTGATATTCAGACATTAAGAAAAAAGTTTTGTCAAAACTTTCGAAGCTAATTATTTGAATTAGTAAGATCCTTTTAGATGTTATGAAACCATTTCTAATTAGGTAAGTTCATAAAAAAAGTTCTTACAAGAAAGGAAACAATTATCCTATGATTCTATTCTTTTTTAAGAATTATATCTTTGCCTATATAAAGAAATAAATCCAATTTAAAATTTGAAATATTATAAAGTTATCATCAAAATTGTTAAAGGTTGACCTAACAATGTCCTCTTTTTTATGATGACAAGCAATAATAGGTATATTTTCAAAATTCAAATAATAATAAAGGATTTTGAAAGATACCTGTAAACTTTATATGTTCTTACTTACAGTCATAATTAGATAGATCCTGACTTTTAAAGAAAGGAGCCTATCGTTTGTGTATCACATAATTAAACTTCACAAGTTCAACAAATTTTCAGCAAAAATTAACAGAATATATCACAGTTGAATGTGTCACAGATATATATCATCAAAAACAAATATATCGTTAAGGCAATATTGAAAATATATCAAAGATGCAAAGTATATCATTAACTATTCTTCCCCTTTGTCATTATTAAAAAAGGAGGGAATGAAATTAAGCATTAAGAAATATCATGACTATGTAAGAAAAATCTAAGTAAAAATAGTAACAAAATTAGTTAAGAGAATCAAGAATTTTTTTAAGAAGGATTTGCATGCCAAGGATTTGGTTTTGCAGGCTATAAATCTATCTGCGCATTTGATGTTGATTAAAGAAAATGTCCCTCAATGGTGAAAAAACAAACCATTCATGCTCTAGAGTGTTATAGGGGTTAACTTTTGTAGGGTAGGGCCCAAGAGGTCTGCTGCTATTTCCAATTTCTTCTTAATCCACATATTGTCCTTTAGCTTCAACCATAGACGCTTTGCCTTTTCTTATTTCTTTTCTTTTTCTTTTTGAGATTTTTTTCTTCTTGCTTTTCAACGACAGGGGTTCCTTCTTGTTCATCAATTTTTTTTGCTTGTTTTGCAACACTTGCTCTGGTCTGTGGTTGTCTTATTAGCAAAGCCGATTTTTCATCTAAACCATCATCATTTATAATCTAATATACTTCAAGCACTTTCTTAAGGTGGTGTGGAAGTTTTGGAAGAGAGGATAGGTGGAGTAAGAGTGGGTAGTGAGAATGAAGAAGAGTGGAACCTTACTTTTCTTATTGGCTCACCCTCACTTGAAAATTTTTCTTCTTCTTTTTCTTCCTTTTCTTTTTCTACTTTCTCTTCCTCTCCTTCTTCACTAGAGCCAGAGACATATTATTGTTTGTGCTTGGAGGATGAATCAGAGTCTGATTCTAAGGATAACATAGCCAAAATCTGTCTTTTTCTCTCATCTGAAGTCTCTTTAATTGGTTTTTCTGAAACTTGGGAGATACTTGAAAACGTAAACTTATAATGTGAAAATTTAAAGCTTAGGAAGAGAGAAAGAATGGCATAGTCAATTTATATTAGTTCAACAAATAATGAATTCTATGTCCAGTCTCTAAGTATCCAAATTGAGTATTTCATCATAATAATCCAAGTATTAAATTTGACGAGCCTCTCTAAGTTCATAAGTATATATTTTTCAAAGTTTACCAACCTTTACACTCAAAGTGTTTAACAAGTGTCTACAAGCTCTGAAAAATAAATATAAAGTAATCTCAATGTAAGCTCTCAAAGAATAACAATCTCTCTCTCAATAGAGTGTTTTCACTTTCTAAGGCATAAGGAGTTTGTCTTATTCACGAGTTTCATGGCTCTTCCTTAAGTAAACACTTTCTCCAACTAGTCATTGCTTCATTTATATTATGAGCTGACTTTAAATCTAACAAATCTTTGATATCATCTATGCTAAAATCTTTGATATTTAGATGCTAAGAAAAAAGTTCCGTCAAAACTTTCGAAGTTAATTATTAGAAATAGTAAGATCCTTCCACATGTTATGGATCTATTTCTGATTAGGTAAGTTCATAAGGAAGGTTCCCGCAAGAAAAGAAGCAATTATCCTATGATTTTATTTCCTTAGAATTATATCGTTGCCTATATCAGGAAATAAATCCAATTTGAATTTTGAAATATTATAAAGTTTTTATCAAAATCATTAAATCAAAGTGATACGGGACATTTCTTAATTTCAATTTGAAATTGGCATGTACATCAGGTGGTAACCATTTGGGAAGGGGAGATTATTGATGGCAAGAATTATACATTCTTTATGGGCAAACAGGAAGCAACTTATGCTTGTCTACTTTGAAGAAATTGTGTCCTTCTCATTCTCATTAAATGAGTATATAACAACTACATAGTATTTATCGAAAGTCTTCTAATATAGTAAATCTCCTAAAAATAATACTTAAAAGATGTGAAAAATCTTTACATCCTAAATTTACGTATATCTTATATTTATATACACGTAAATACTCCCTCTTAAATTGGCATATGGAGATTTCGAATAACCAACTTGTGAAGAAGATAGTCAAATTGACATTTGTCAAGTGCTCAGTATATCAACGAGCTGATTGTAACTATAAACATATTGTATGACGATGTTCCCAAACTGAATCTGATCACACATGTAATAATATTCAACCTTGATATGCTTAGTACGGTAATAGAAAATAGGATTTGGGGCAATATAAAGAGCCACTTGATTATCATAATACAACTGCATAGGTCATGTATGCTCGACCCTAAGTGAGCGTAAAAGTGCTTTGAACCAGATCAACTCACAAGTCGTTATAACTATCGAATGACATTCTACTTGAGCAGAGGACTAAGATATTGTGGTTTTTTTTCTTTGTCTTCTAAGAAATAGGAGAAAAGTTCAATACAACTTTTAAGATATTTGTTGAGATGTCTTGTTAATTAATTTTGGGCATTATTTGTAATTAGACATAGTTGGATATGTTTGGAGTTTCATTATGATAAGAAATTTACCTTGTGTGGGATTCTTAAAGACAAGATAGCATGAAGGATAAAATCCTAGAGAAGATATGATTTATTTTGGATAAAATCACCATGTTTTGTTAAAGATAATGCAATAAAATTTGTGATGATTTGGAAGCAATATTTTTGGCAATTTGAGCTATATTTGGTAGCTACCATTTCGGTTATTTTGAGCAATCTTTGTTGCTGTGTTACATATGCAAAAACATGGATTTTTGAACAGTTGTATAATCATTCTTTTAAAGGAAAGATGTATAGAAGTTTTGTTATTTGTCCACCTATATTTTTGTGGGATTTTTTGATGATCTTATCCATCTTGTGCAAATTATTATTTTCTCTATTGTGTAAGTGGATTTTTTGTGTAGTTACATTATTTTTTTTGAGTGGGAAAACATGTCCAATACATGTGATGGTGAAGCTGTATTTAGTTGTATTTTCTCTGTTATGAGTGAATTTTTGGACAACTTAGTAATTGTTTTTGTAGGGGAAAAATTGGCATAAAATAAACCAATTGGTTATTGCTCAAGTGTTCTATTTGCTTAAATTGTTATTGTTTCCATCACTTGAGTTGTTTGATTCTTATATTTATTGTTAAATATTTTTGAGAAAATCCTCTATTGAGGTTAGCACGAGGTTGTCGTGTTATTAGGTGTGAATTGCTTTCACAGGTTGTGAGGGCGAGAGATAGTGTCAAGGGTTGGGTTGGGTCAGTCAACTCTATAATGCCTGGAGTAAAAATATTATTGTTCTTTGGTGAAAGTGATTAAGTTAGGTGAGGGCTCCATAGACATAGGCAAGGTGTGTTAAACTGCGTTACTAAATTTTGGGTATCGATTTGTTTATTTTACATTTATTTTTTTGTTTTCGCTTGTGTTAGAAACAACCGCTGTTGAACCGGAATTTTTTAGAAGCTACATCCTTTCTGAATTTCAAGAACAAAATAATATGTCAATAATTGTCGAATGAAAGGATAGCTAGACCAATCAGAAAAAACAATAAGCATACAATTGGAGATCACTATCCACTCGCAGCAAAATAACCTGCCTCAGATGACCTTTCAAGTAATGAATCACTTGTAATGTTGCATATATCCCAATTTTCCACCTGAGGCACTTGCATGAACTATGCTAGAATATGCACACAATAACTTAATTCGGATTGCATAATATAAATCAAATGTCTCACAAGGTGACGGTATCTTTTGGGATCATCAAGCAATTGCTCAAGAGCCAATATAAGCTTATAATTTTGTTCAATTAGAAAATTAGCAAGTTTAGCACTTGACAATCCAGTTTTAGTAACAATATTGAGTGCATGTTTGTGTTGAAACAAGAAAATTCCTTATGGACTTCTAGCCACCTCAATGCCAAGGAAATACTTCAACAAACCTAATTCTTTCATATGATAACAATGACAAAGATAGAACTTTAAAGTGGCCAAAAATTTGCCATTATTATAGGTAATAACCAAATCATCAACATGAACAAGCATATACATAATACTCAACTCCTTTTAATTACCATAGGAGTGAATGAAGCCATAAGTTTTGAGTGTAGAAGTAAGTTTATAAACAATTTTTTTCGTAGGCCATATAAAGCTTTGCACAAACGACAAATCTTATTCGGATGTGAAAGACCCGAAAGATATAGTTTTGCAAAAATTATGAATTAGCCGCAGTAGGTATAAGTTTTCTAACAAATAAGAAAACAAAAAATTCAAATACAAAATAATAAATCCACACCTAAAATTTGTTAACACAATTTAGCACACCTTACCTACATCTGCGGGGGTCTCACCCAGTTAATACTTTCACTAACAACAATAGATTTATACAAGGCTTTATTGAGCCTACTCACTTAACCCTTGATACTATCCCTCATCCTCACAACCCATGAAGGTAAATAATTTTCAATAATATGACTGAATCGTGTTAATCTCAACGGAGAATTTTCTTTACAACGTTTAACAATAAAGATAAGAATTAAACAATTCAAGTGATTTATACAATTAAGAACATAAACAAAAACACTTGAGATAAGAAAAAAAACTTCCCTAATAATGTGGCTTCATCAATGAAAGGTCAGGAAGTTGTCTATCAATAAAACTGTTATAGACTTTTGGTATTATCACTAAAACATCCCATATACAGTAGTAGAAAAATCACTAACAAAACAAATGTTTATTCACCAAAACATTAACAACATTAGAGCTACAAAATCCACAAACAATGTTGAAGTTTTCGCATACCACCACACATAAACTATAGTTGCAAAAATCATGAAAACTTCTAGAGTTTTCGCACACCACCACACCAAAAATGACAGCTACAAACTCAGACGCAATAACCAACAACCTAAAATTGCATAGCCATAAAACTAACACTCTATAGACAATAAATAGCCCAATAAAAGTCACGTAAAAACTAGAGAAAACACACATGCCAGATTGGATGATAATCAAAGTAAAATCAGTTGCAAAAGATAGTTTAAGATATCTTAAAAATTCCATTTGCCAAGTCATAAATAATAGAGCTACAAAACACCAATCTACTAGACATTTTTACCACATCAAAACAATAACTCAATAGGTCAAAAAATTCATGCCCAGTTAAGAAAAACATAGTTGCAACTATAAATTAATATACCACACAATTGCTAGCCAAAAATACAAAGAAACGTAACTACACAATAAAACAAATTTCTGCATGTTTTCCCTCACAAAAATGATGGAGTAGTAGTCCAATTATTTACCCACATATGTAGAAATGCAACTGCCAAAAATAACTAAATAGAGCATATAATTGCTCACATAAAAACAAAGAAGCTCAGCTGCAAACATAGGAAAAATCTGCATTTTTTTTAATGTAGAAAAACCACATAACTTCAGTCAAAAAAATCACACCAGACCTAATAAAAACGTAGTTGCAAATCGCCAATCATAATCTCCACAAATTTAGTTACCTTAGGTAATCATTATCACCAAAATAGGCTTTCAAAGATAACTACAAAAATCGCCAAAAATCTACGCACTATCTTTATTTAGATATGGTGATTTTATCCCAAATAATAAATCCTATCTTCAATAAGATTTTATCTTTCATGTAATTTTATCATCAAAAGTCCCAACTAAGGTAAACTTCCAAATATATCCAAAAATTTCCAATTACAAATAATGCTCAAAATTAATTTATAAGATACCATAACATATATCTTAACAATCTCCTCTTTTTTGATATTATTTCTCACATATTAAAGCCCCCCTTAAGAAGATAATTGGACATAACGTCAAGTCTGCATAATATATAGGAACTCCCCCTTAATCGAACATTAAGTTCCAAATGACATTACGTCCCAAATAACATCAAGTTCATCAAATTTAAGAAACATCCAAAGAAACAATAATCATAAATGAACAATTACCCAACAATCTAAATTTCTCACCTTTAGGAAAAAAAGATACCAAAAGCAAGACTAATAGTCATGGAGATATCTTACAATCTCCCTTTGAATTGATTAGTCACCAAAAACAATGTTATATCTCCTCCTTAGGACAAAACAATGTTAAAACGAAGAATGTATTTAATGTGATCAATCTCAACGAATAAAAGGCATAAAAATCAACAATAAGTGTAGTAGAAGAATCATAAGCACGTAGTGCAACATCAAAAGGCCAAGATGACAATTTACCACTAGTTTAAACACTAGCCAATATATTTTTACTAACATCAAATCCATCCGCTTAGGAATGATTAAATTCAAAAGACCCAAAAATGCATTCAACGAAACAAAATCAAACTTAATCAGTCTCCCCCTCACACAAACCATATGAAATCATATTTTTCAAATTTATATAGCCCACAATGTAGAGAGAAACCAAGAAAAAACTTTAAAAACTCAAACCATAAAAACCTGGATCTTCCTATAGGTCTCTAACCAAGTATTAACATTTTCTCGACATAACTCCACAAATTAAAATCCAAAAGAAAACTCTCAATCATCAAGCAGAGCCTCATTTTTCACATCAAATATACTATTTAACAGGTAAGGAAAAGTCAAACATACACCAATCAACTAAACCTTAGAAAACCCATAGATAAAAACTAAAAAAAGCCTAGATGTTGACTCCTTCTAACTTCTTTTTTTAAGAAACAACATCAATATACTTCAAAAATGTGAAGCAAACAATCCCTACGCTCCTCGAAGAAATTCAAACTTGGCCTTATTCCTCATCACATTGTCTCTGTCATCAGATGAGGCTGATTTGCAAGAGGTAGTGGCCTGAATCATATAACAATTATCTACCTATCTTCTGCCACTCACAAGGCATTCTCATTTTTCAGTTAATACCCTGCACTCATTAGTTATAAATTTAACTAATAATCCATCATCAGAAAGCTGACTAATACATACGAGGTTTGTTTTAAACCCATCAACATGAAGAACATTCTTGAAGTGTGGCATCCCATCCTCACAGAGCATCCCTCTTCCAATGATCGAAGCCTTCTTTCCATCACCGAAAGTAACATGCCCATCTACACAACTTTGATAGTCAAACAAGTAGCTCCTTTCTCCTGTCATATGACGTAAATATCCACTGTCAACATAGTAACCATTAAGAACTACAAGAGCTTGCAATTGACCTTTTCGAACCTAAGTGTGCTTCGGTACCATAGACTGCTACTAGAAATTTAATGAAGAGTGTAGATTTTTGATTTTAAGCCCTTTGAAATATCATTTGTAATAACTTGTAGTATTTCGATCTTATATGCATGATAATCCCATAAAAGTAACATATAGGTATGAACCTACGATTCTTCCTTTAGATTTCTCCTTTGACAATTCCAACATCATCAATTTTATTATCATTCACCTTTGAAAACTCACCTTTGTAGCTGACACTTTGCAAGTCTCCTTTAATATTACCAATTTCTAATAATTGTTCTAATTTTTTGGTACCCCCATTTAACATTCTTATTTCTTTTTTTTTTTGTATTAACTAGCTTCAATTTTGTTTGATCAGGCTCATCTATTGTAGATAACAACTTCTTTTTAAGGTCTTGAATGATGTTCTTTATGGTAGAGTTTTCTTTCTTTATCTTTTCATTTTTCTTACATGTTTGCACCCACTTTGCATTCATTAACTCATAGGATTTGTAAATATCCTCATTTTGTGTCTTCCGAATCACTGTCATAATATGAAATTAAACTTCGGATTGGTTTATCAACATTTTCCCCAAAATTTTGATCTGATTTACCCACAGTTGCATCATCAGTTTCTTCCTTCTTGGTTGTTGTTAAGCAAGCAACTGGACTTTTTCTATATAAAGCAACCAGCGTAACACTACTAACAAATTCTTCTTCACTACCATGCTCACTTTCGGATTCATTGTCACTCCAAGTGTGTACCATCCCATCACCGATGGGAAGGGTAAAATGGTAATTCGGGACGGGATACGAGTGTGTAAACTAGTCTCGGCATGTTCATGCATAAGATGGCCTCTATATTTACATAAACTGTAATTTTTGTTTATGCACATGATTGTACATGCATTCATGACATTTTCCCGACATATGTGTTTATTGTGAAAAATGTGTTATTTGTGCTTGAAAAATGAATAGGAGTGGATTTTTGTGTGTTTTCTATTTTTGGGAGAATTTTAGGAATTTTTCTGGAATTTTTTGGAGAAAAGTTTCGGACCAGAAAAATTGACAAGTGGCTGACTGATTGAGTTTTCGGTACTGAAAAAGACTGTCCAATGGAACTGGAAAAGTAGACTTATAATTTTAGATTTTAATACTTTGAGCCTTTAGAATTTGGAGTAGAAATTTAATTGTATTTGGACAAAGACCTGGAGAGTGCTTAATACCAGAACAAGTGGCAAGTGACACTTGTCACTTGCCTAGTTAGTCTTATATTTAAATGGCTTAATAATTATCCCAAGCTTGGAGAGCCTTTTACAACACTTCACCTTGAAAGAGTTAAAAGTCACTTTTAAAGGCAAATTGCCTTCTCATTCGTAGCTTATTATTCTTCCTTCTTCGATGGTTCTTTCCTCCTAGTTAAGTGCTACTCTTCTCCACCTTTTCTAAAGCTCTTCTATCTTAAGTTCTTCCTTTCCATGTGTCCAAGCTTAAGCCTTATGATGATGATTGTTGTGTATGATAGTGATGTTCGTATGGTGTTGGGAGGAAGGTGGAGAATTGGTGAAAAGGGGAAGAAATGAAGAATTAAAGGCTTGTTAGAGGCACAGTTGGAACGTCATCCCACGGACGTTGCCGAGACTTCCTGGCATTAGCTCGTAAGCTATTTTGTGAGTAACCTAGATGGTTTCTCAATTTTTATTTGTTTATTATTTTGCAATTAAAACAATATGGAGAAGAATGGGGGTTTGTGCGTTTGTTTATGACTGGATTTCGGACAGGAGGTTCGATGTATTGGGAGAATATGACATAGAAGTGTTATATGTGATTTTAATGTGATTAATTGTGAACTACTTATGAGAATGTGTTAAATTGGGATTGATTATGATGTTGGCTTTGTTTTATTTCGACTTATGCATTCCATGCATGAATGTATGATCAGTTAATGACAGTTGTGACCGGAGCAACCATCGAGAGCTTCAAGCTCAATGTTTATATTTGGGCCTCGAGCCCCACAGTGATTCAGAGCCTCAGGCTCAACGATTAATGCGCCCATAATGGGACAGTTCAGAGCCTCAGGCTCAACAATTAATGCGCCCAT
>JANTNU010000004.1:31300734-31312489 GCA_024752395.1 Erythroxylum havanense | reverse complement strand
TGCAGGTCGACTTGTTCTGCCTTCAACGGTAACATCCATCTAGATCTTCTATAATCCTCATGTTTTAAGCCATTTTCTTTATAATGAACCTCCTATCTTGATTCTTCAATGATTAAACACTTGCTCACCTTGATTTGCACGATTCTTTCATTGAATGATACCTGAAATAATTTCTTAACTAATTCTAGATATTTTATTATTATCAAAATATAAAGGGATTTAATTTGTCAACCATCATTGTTCCAACAGTGTTAATTTGGGATCATAAATCGTGATTATGATTTTGTGACCTATCTGATGACCATGTTAATTTGGAATCGATTGTGATGGTATAAAAGTTTCATGGGTGTGAGGGACTGTCATTGCATTTTTAATGTGAAATATTGTGAATAAATTGCCCAATTGTGATAATTTAGAAATGATTGTGATATAGGAATACGCGAATAAAGTGATTGAACTGTAGCATAAATGAATACGTGCATGATTGCAAAATCAGTTAATGATAGTTGTAACCGGAGCAGCCACAGTTTCAGAGCTACGAGCTCAACGATTAATGAGCCCTCAATGGGAGAGTTTCAGAGCTACAAGCTCGATGATTAATGTGCCCTTATTGGGACAGTTTCAGAGCCTCTGGCTCAACGATTAATATGCCCTTATTGGGACAGTTTAAGCGCTCGGTCACAACACCGAAATAAAATAGAAATGTGTCATATGCGCATGTTATATGTATCTGATTTTAATCTCTTTGATTGAGCGAAAGGCTAACTGTCTTATGCTTCTGTGGTATTTCTGAATGTGAATTATGGGTGTTTACAAATTCAATTGGTTATGTTTGTCTAACCGTGTGAAATGTATAAATGGGTTGTGTGCAATGTGATTAATATGCAACAATGTGAGTATATATGTTTTATGGAACAATGTGTGCATGAATTTAGTGAACCATCAATGATGGTTTCTCACTGAGTTCGCAAAACTCACCCAAAATTTGTAATTATTTTTCAGGACTCAGAAGAATACCCCGTTAGGCAACGGGCATATGTCATCTATTGGTTAATGAAATAGAGAAAGGGTCGGGATCAGTGCACGTCTGCGATAGTGTATTTTATTTTTCTGACATTTTTGTATTAATAATATTGTATTTATGAAAAGGGCCCCGAGGTCAGTGAATTGTTTATGTAAATTATTTTCCGCATAAATGTGTGTGTTTGTGTTAAAGAAAAAAAAATTTACAACGAGTTGTGACTGAGTGATGTAGCACGCCACCCTCTCAGGGCACGAACTCGGATGTCACCATCGATGTCGGGTTTGGGTCATGCGGGAGTGGGGTGTTACATTTAGGTGGTATCAGAGCCAGGTTTCGATCACAAATCCCTAAAAATGTGAAACACATCTAGAGCACTTCAAATCCATTTTTCAAACACAATAACTACGTTAATCACAATAAAATTGCATTAGGCCCATCTACCGGGAATGTCATGTATGCATGTACAGTGATTTCATGTGCACAAATGATACTATGTACCAATCCTATTATATATGAACAGTCCTAAGTCATTCCGATCTATCTCATCCTATGTCAAATTTACTATTTTACCCTTCCAGTAAGGGGTAGGATGTTACAAGAACAATGAAGGTCGTCCCCTTGCATTACTTGTAGGTGTAAATCACCACAAGCATACTACAATCTTTGGTGTTGCATTGTTATATGATGAGACATCTCTCACATTTGAATGGTTATTTGATACTTTGGCGAAAGCTATGTCTGGTAAAAGACCTAAAACTATTCTTACAGACCAAGATGCAGCAATAGCAAAGGTTCTAGTACTAAGATGGCCTGAAACTCATCATCGTTTATGTATTTGGCACATTTATCAAAATACGGCTATCCATTTAAATGGTGTTTTCTTGCAATTTAAGGATTTTTCAAGCGTGGAGTGCTATGGTGTGTTTGTATTACAACATGGTGGGAAGGACCTTGAAAGTTTTGTGCTCCTAAATTTTTATGAAGCGAGAAGTTTATTGGTCTAGGTCAATCACTGAGTACTATTAGGCATTGTTTTCACCTCTTTTCTAAAAGCTGTTTCCACAACTTTGTGTCCCTCTTTCATTATATGTTACAACTGCCTTAGTTGTTGTAGAAGCTGCTTATGAATTTGAACACTGGGACCTACACTGACATGATTGTTTACAAAGTATATTATGTATTGTTATACAGCCAGTAGGGATGCTGATTGAGGGCTTCTTTTATTTGTTGTAGGGTAAACATTCTTTTAAGTCGAAATGAATGTGCTACAGTGCAACTTGCTTTGGAGGGAAAGAAAATCTATATGAAAACCTTTGAATTAGCTATAACAATAATTGATTTCACTTTGTCTAGGATTAATATTGGTAATCATTTTTGCCCTCTTCAAGGTCAAACTATATCCTTCCTCCAACTAGCAACATTAATGTAATGCAAGTGAAGATATACTCTATCTTGACCTATCCTCATATCCTTATCTCTTCAAAGGTCCTAAGGGAGATAAACAAGTAAGAAGAGTAACTCACATTTGATGATAACCTTTGTCTGATTCACTTCCATGATTTATTCTCAATATTATAGACAGGCAGAGACATATAGAAAGATGAAAGAGTTAACAGAAGATTTTTGGGAAGGAAGGTAATCATGTTGATGAATATAGTTTTTCTTAAAAATGTGGAATGGATTAGCTTAGTATTTAGTTCTAATGCTACAAGTCAGTTATGTTGTGAAGAACTTAAGACTAATTATACTGGAAAGTATAGAGAAAAGATGTTCTATCTTTCACAACATTTCTTAACCCTGGCCTCGTCTATAATTTGCAAAAGATTAATTGCCAACATTTCTTTGTTGAATTGCTTACCCCTAACCAAAAATCGTTTTTGTGACTTAGGATCGATCTTCGAAGCATGAGAGAGATCTTCGCTCACTGAAGAAGCTTTTAATATTTACACTTATCAGGTTAGGCTATGAAATTGTAGACAACAAGGTTTTATGAGTGCTGATGCAAGCTGTAATTTCTGTAATTATTAATAGATGACTATCGTATTTTAGAGTGAGGAACTTGAGTGGTAAGCTGATCCACTTTCTTAACTTCTTTTGATAATTCCAAACTACTACTTCCTCCTGCTGTTTTTCATGGAGCATAAATTCACTTTGTTTATACGCTAATATCATATTTCACGTAAACAAACATAATCATTTCTTTCTATATAATTTACACATATAGAAAAGCTTTCCCACTAAAATTTTTCACAAAACTTCTAAGTTTCTTATAATATACTTTAAATATTATTTATATACATAAATAATTTTTATTATAAAATAAAATATAGTTAAAATTAGTCAAACAATCTATTATATAAAGCTCTTTTAAAAAGTTATTTTTCTAATTGATGACAACCAAACAGTTAATTAGCTTTCTAGAAAAACTCTTCTCAGAAAAGCTCTACTGATAAAAGTTCTACTAATAAAAGCTCTACTGATATAAGCTCATCCAAACAGGCACTAAATATCATAATCAAATTTACCTAAGACCTATTTTTTGATCATTTATTTCATAAGAATCTATACGCTTAAGTAATTTTTCAACAACCTCTTCCTTGCCTTAGAAGTTGCAGAGCTTTAATATTAAAATAATTCATCCTCTTGATGTTGCTCTAGTTTTGTCTCTTCATTTCGTGATTCGCAAATCTTCTCTATATGCCCAATTTGTCCATATTTTCTATATTTGATATCAAGCCTCCACCACCATTTTCTTCACGGGTAACTTGTTTTTTTTTTGGGTAATGTAGGTATGGTAGATATGAATCATCATTGTTTTTATTGTTGTCATTGTTGTCGTCGATCTTATTGAAACTCTTGTTTTTGTCTCCTCTTGAATTTTTTTTTCTTTTGTTAGCAGAGCACCTTCAATGGTTCCTTCTTCTCTCATCATCCTTCTTTGTTCTTGTGCCTATAGTGCATTTACTAATTCTGTCAAAGACATACTTGATAGATCTTTAGCTTTTTCTAATGCAGAAATGTTAGAATCATATTTTTCAGGTAAGGTTACAATAACTTTTTGTACTATTCATTTCTCAGAAAAACTCTTACCTAACCTCACCTTGTTTACTATGCCAAGCAACTTGTCAGAGTATTCTTTAATAGTTTTTGACTCTTTCATCTTTAACATTTCAAATTCTCTGATCAAATTGAGCACTTATATTTTGTTCTTTCATTGCCTTGGTATTCCTTTTTGAGGTAATCTCTGATATCATTTGCTGACTCAAGATTCATAATTCTTGTAAATATGATGTTTGAAATAGCAGAAAACAAGCAGACTTTAGCTTTAGACTTATTATTTTTCCTTTCTTTATGCATCTTGATTTGAGTCATTGTAGGATTTGTTGGTAATGGAAGCATTTCATAATCTTCCTCTAAAGTTTCCCAAACATCCATAACATCAAAATGAGCTTTCATTCGAACAGTCCAAACATAATAGGTGTCACCATCAAAAATTGGTGATACACCTCGAAACAATTGTGATTCAATCTCCATTGTTAATCACAATTGTTTGAAGATATTTGTAATTTTTATTATAATTCTAGGTTATAAATCAAGTTTGATGTAAAATACACACGCATTTATTGACAGCAACATAACTCATTATATAGAGCTGAAATATATCAAAAAAATCTAATTTATTTGTTAGCTATCACAATAATATTTCTAAATTAATTCTTAAAATTAAGCATTAAATATTATAATCAAATTTACATAAGTCATAATCTTTGATATTTACTTCGTAATAACCAACAAGCTCGCAGTATTCTTCCAGGAAGGTGCCAATTACACCCAACCCATAGGAAGAACCTTCTTCTCCTCTTCCACGTCCGACCCGACGGAAGTTGACAAACCAGCAGCCAGGGCAACGACTAATGGAACTTCTAAGTGTTTTCTTCCCTTCCCTTTCTTAAACAAGGGGACAAACTACGGAAGCTGCAAAAATTGACTACTGTTTGCATTGACTTCCATGTCTCCACAGCCATCTTATGGCTATATGGTTACGCGACAGCTGATTCTTTTTCCATTGTCCTTCCAGGTGATTAATAGTCGACCAAGCGATTAGAATCGTTCGATTCACATACAAGTCTATCTGTTCAGTGATTAGACTCATAGCTGATTAAAGTCTGAAATCTTTTTCTGTCTGGATGTTAGATTATACACCTTAAACGTTAAAACGTCGTTGGTTCAGAGAGGGATGTGCTGATTGATAGAGATTAATTATGTTGTTGAAGCTTTTAATGTTTCTATTGTCTCTCATAGTGAGCTTGGTGGATGCTCAAGACCTCAGTTTCACCTACAATGGCTTCAACTCGGCCAACCTAACCCTTGATGGTATAGCTACTTTCGGTTCCAATGGCCTTCTGGTGCTCACAAATGGAACCGAACAACGGGTCGGTCATGTCTTTTATCCAAACCCAGTAACTTTCAAGAACTCTCCAAATGACTCTGCTTTCTCTTTCTCAACCACTTTCGTCTTTGCTATTGTTCCTGAATATCCAACCCTTAGCGGCCATGGAATTGCTTTTGTGATCTCACCCACCAGAGGACTTCCAGGTTCTCTCCCAAGCCAGTTTATTGGTTTGTTCAATAAGACAAACAATGGAAACTACAGCAACCATGTTTTTGCTGTTGAGCTTGACACAATTTATAGCAGTGAGTTCAGCGATATCAACAACAACCACGTTGGGATTGATATTAATGGTTTGGAATCTATTAGTTCTAGTCCGGCAGGTTATTATGCTACCCCTGGAGGTAAGTTAACAAACTTAACCCTTATAAGTGGCCGTCAAATGCAAGTATGGGTGGATTACGATGGAAAAGAGAAGCAAGTTAATGTCACTTTAGCTCCAGCTAATGTTGATAAGCCCACTACTCCACTTCTGTCCTTGGACTATGATTTATCTTCAGTCGTGAACGAGATCTCCTACCTTGGCTTTTCATCAGCAACTGGTTCTCTCGTAACATCTCATTATGTGTTGGGGTGGAGCTTCAGGATGAACGGTCAAGCTGAAGCATTGAGCATCTCTCAACTTCCTAAACTGCCTCGAACAGGACCGAAGAAGACATCAAGATTTTTAACCATTGGAATACCTGTGATATCTGTGACTCTGGTTCTAGCTGTATGTTCAGGTATAGTTTGTTTCGTAAGGAGAAAAAGGAAATTCGTTGAAGTGGTTGAGGATTGGGAGCTTGATTATGGTCCGCATAGGTTCAAATACAAGGATCTGTTTATTGCCACCAAAGGATTTAGAGAGAAAGAGGTGTTGGGAATTGGTGGATTTGGTAGGGTGTACAGGGGTATGCTACCAACATCTAAGATTGAGATTGCAGTGAAAAAGGTGTCTCACGAATCCAGACAGGGAATGAAGGAATTTGTAGCAGAAATTGTTAGTATTGGAAGGCTTCGTCACAAGAATTTGGTCTCACTATTGGGTTATTGTCGACGGAAAGGAGAGCTACTTTTGGTGTACGATTACATGCCCAATGGAAGTCTTGACAAGTATCTCTATGATCAACCTAAGGCCACATTGACTTGGAGCCAAAGGTTTAGGGTCATCAAAGGGGTAGCTTCAGGTTTGTTTTATCTGCATGAAGAATGGGAACAAGTTGTGATTCACAGGGATGTCAAGGCAAGCAATGTCTTGATAGATGGAGAATTGAATGGAAGGTTGGGAGATTTTGGTCTGGCAAGATTATATGACCGTGGAACTGATCCACAAACAACTCATGCTGTAGGAACTTGGGGGTATCTCGCACCAGAACATGCTCGAACAGGAAAGGCCACAACAAGCACTGATGTGTTTGCATTTGGAGCGTTTCTTCTTGAGGTTGCTTGTGGTAGAAGGCCCATAGAACGAAACCAGGAGACAATTCTGGTTGATTGGGTGTTTGCTCACTGGTTCAGAGGTGCAATTCTTGAAGCTAGGGATCCAACTTTTTGTACAGAATATGTAGCAGAAGAAGTGGAATTGGTGTTGAAACTTGGTCTACTGTGCTCACATTCAGAGCCTGCAGCTAGGCCAAGTATGCGCCAAGTGGTTCAGTTCTTGGAGGGTGATGTTCCTTTGCCTGAACTTTCATCTCTTTGCATTTCTGCAAGTGGCCTATCATTTGGAAATCGTGAAGGTTTCTCTGATCTTGCCTTGTCCTACCCGCCGTCTATGGATAAAGCATTATCGTATACGACTTCAATTGCAGAGTCCCTAGTTTCAGGTGGTAGCTGAATGCAATTTTGTACTTATTACTCTGAATCTTTGTGATGTATCAAAATTCAATAATGTACATTGCCTCGTCCGCAGGCTTTTACCTTTCATTACAACTTCCTTCTTAACACATGCTTAAGTTACAGAACAGTATTAAGATATATGTTAAAATATCTTATTAATTAATTTTGAGTATTATTTATAATTAGACATCAGTTATTTGAGGAATATCATTACGACGAGTAATCTACCTTGTTTGAGAATATTCTTGAAAATAAGGTTTATTTGGGATAGAATCTTAGAAAAACTAGGATTTAATTAGGCTAAAATTACCATATCTTGATAAAAATAATGTGCAGATTTTTGGTAATTTTAGGTTGCATTTCATGTGCAATAACTGGATTGTTGAGAGTTTGTTTTGTATAGAGAAATCAAGGAACTTTAAGATATCTTTGATAGTTGATTTTCTCAGGGGTCTTACTTAGATTGGGCCGCTGCGTTCTCTTAAAGGCCTCATGATTTTTCTGGCCGTCTAATTAGTGCTTTTTTGTGTGAAAACATCCAAGAGTTTTCGTGTGGTTGCAACTCTTTTGCTTATGATGTTTGGTGATGAATCGTTTATTCGTTTGTTGAGATGGTTGAGTGATAAAATGGAAGGTTCACGGTAGATTTTTTTGGTTAAAAATTCTCATACTTTTTTTAATAAAACTGTATATTTAGGGGTATTGTTTTTTTTTTATCTCAAGTGTTATTACTTATGTCTTATAGTTTCAATCATTTGAGTTGTTCAATTATCATCCTTATTATTAAATAGCATTGTGAATTTTTTTTTTAAGTTAGCAAGAAGTAATTGTATTATTAGAAGTGAAATATTTTCATTGAACGAGTAGATAGTGTCAAGAGATGAATAGTATAAATTTAGTAAAACATTGTATAATAAAACTATTGTTCTTCAATAAAAATGATTAAATTGAGTATTTTTTATTTGCTTTTTTTTTAAAAATTAACAGTTAGCAACCGACAGAAATATTTCCAAGTAACTTTGTCAAAATCACATTTTTGCCAAACTACAGTTTAATTCATGAGACATCAAATCATAAGCATTGAAAACCTTAATAGAAACCCTTTTGTCTAAAATGCCTGCTCTCCCAACTGTATGGACGGACCTACATGATTGTTTACTTCTTTCAACAGCAAGTCGTCATTTTTAACCGAGGAAGAAAACGACAAGATAGGACTTCCGTTGTCGATAATTATGGCCGATGCACAAAAGTCACAACTTTGTGTTGCACGTGGAGGAAATATGGTAACTTCATTACGTTGTTCCGATCAAGCTCTCAGGCGTTCCCATCTAAGCTGAAGACTCCCAACACTATAATCATTAAAATATATAAAAAGGAAGCTTCGAAAATGAATCTAGGGTCTATTTCACATTTCCATCGTCTTTATCCCTTAACAATCTATAGGAGTAATCCTCGTGCCATTACGGATGTTCGAGAGCTAAAAGCTTATTATGATCTTTGGACTGTCCTAAAATGGGAAAAAAAGAATAAACAAACGTGAACCTAACCAACCACTACGTTTGCCATAGCTGGAACTCGGTATTCGGTAACCTCTTGTGTCCCCTAAGACAGGATCGGTTAAACATAAATAACATGCACAATAGTTCTTTATTGATTTGCTACTGTTCTGTGTATGGCTATCTCTGTAAAAAAAAATGCAAGGTACTTTTCAAATGATAATATCCTGGTAAATAAAATAAATCTATAGATAAAGGCCTGTCAAAATTTGAAAGATCCTATTAATGTTAAAAACGAAAGAATTCTATTAATTGTTTAAAAAATAAAAGAAGTCTGCTAGTGCTATAAAGAAAATGAGCCCATTAATTAATAGGAACGTACAAGTGCTTAAAAAGAAAGGAGCATGTTAATTAATAGGAGTCTATTAGTGCTTAAAAATAAAGGGACCTCTTGCGATATAAAAACAAAAGGAGCCTATTGTAAAAGCGAAAGAGCCTCTTAAAAACACAAATTTATAATGCGGAAATTTAAAAGTTAAGAAGAGAGAAAGAATGACATGGTCGATTTATACTAGTTTGACTAATAACGAAGCCCATGTCCAGTCCCCAAGTATCCAACTTGAGTATTTCACTATAAGAATCCAACTATTAAATTTGATGAGCCTCTCAAAGCTCACAAGTACATATTTTTTAAGATTCTCCAACTTTCATACTCAAAGTATTTAACAAGCTTCTACAAGCTCTCAAAAATAAATATAAAGTAAGCTCAATGTATGCTCTCAAGGAATAATGATCTCTCTTTCAATAGAGTATTTTAACTTTCTAAAGTACAAAGAGTTTGATATAACTTTAAAAAATGTTGATGCTACTGAACTATTTTGAAAATCTTCTTATTTGTAAATACTGTAATATCCCGTTTTCATATTAAGGGTTAAAATCCTAAAATTTGGTACATTTGAGATCAATGAGAAATTAAAAAGAACGTATTTCATACTCATGCATAATGTTAGTATACACGCACGTGAATTTGAATTTTTGCACAATAAAATGACTGTATGTGCACTCATTTGATATTTTTTGATATAATTAAATTATAAATGTGTTATATTGAGAATTGTGGTTTTTATATACTAAAAATTGATTTGGATAGTGTATTTTATTGATTTAGAATTTTCGGTGAAGTTTGTGAATTTTTCGAAAATTCAAGGTATTTTTAGACTTTGAAAAATGCCAAGTCATAGATCAATTGAGGAATAATAGTACAAATAAGAGTCTAATGGTAGTGTAAATTTTTATAAGTGGCATTAAGGTTTAATGACAAGTCTCATTGAAGATTGGAAAAAAAATTGGGTTAAAAATTGAAGATAAATGGACTAGCATATTAAAAGACCAAATTGAGACCATAAGAAAGTGACAAGTGTCATTACCCCTCACCAACTATTGTTCTTTTACCTAAATTAAAGACCATATTGTGGTATTTCACTTATCATTTATGACACATGTTCTTTTCTTTATTTTGATCATTTGCTCTCATCTTCTCATTCTTCTATCCATCTACAAAACTCACTCTCAATTAACCATGTTGATTTTTATCCAACTCCTTTACTTTGTTTCTTCAAGATTCATTGTCTTCTCCTTCTTTTTGCTAAATGGCCCAACCCATTTCACCTTGGAAGTTGGTTTTTGTGATTGCTGAAGGAGATAGGGTTTCTTGGTGATTTGAAGAAAATGAAGCTAAACAAGTAAATATAAGCATAAACTTTTCTTGATATGTTCAAGGAAGCATATTTGATGATAGTTAGAGGTTAAATGGACATAAAATGGTGATTTATGTATGCTAGAATATTGGTAAAGAAATGAATACATTGATGTATTGATTTTACATGTATGATGATTAATGATTCATAAATTGATGTAGACATGAATTAGAGTTAAAGATGAACATTGTTGAAGTATGCTAGATATGTACAGATGCAGTGTTTCCACTGCACATGCATCTATATTTTTGTCATATCTTGGTCTATAGACATTCAAATGGGATGATTTTAAGTTCGTATTAAATTAAAGATGTATGACTATATTTTCATGAAGGAATCGAAATTGAATTTTGTCTCTAAAAGTTTCAAAATTTAGCTCGAAGTTGAGTTTGTAGGTTCTGTTGTGGTTTGGAATAGTCTGTAGTGTTTTTAGCATAACTTGCAGAATATCGAACCAAATTACATGAAATTGGTTTCATTTGAAACTTAAGACATAAAGGAACAATTGTTTAGAAGAGTGTTTTGCCTAAATTCTTCATTTTCCTTGTCAAAACTGCCATGAAATATTGACCTGAAGTCTATTTTTAGAAAAGCCAGAATGAAGTTTGAAAAAGAGGGGATCTCGCGATCGTGCATCTTAATGTTGCGTATGGTTGTTGTCTTCTGTATGTAGAGACGGAACGAAACGAAAATTTGGAGACAGAACAGAACAAAAATTGGAGACAGTTGGGTGTTTGGTTGTAATGTATAAAACAGAAAATATTGTCCCCGCCTCGAGGAAAGAAATGTCTTTGATTGTAGAGGACGAAAAAAAACAGTGTCAATGACGAATATGCCCCTACATTATAATATGATTGAAAATATGTAATTCATTGATTATTTTAAAACGAATGATTGGTATTAATAAAAAGGTTAACATAATAATAATAACAATAAAAAATTATATTGAATAATAATAATAATAATAATAATAATAATAATAATAATAATAATAGTAGTAGTAGTAGTAGTAGTAGTAGAAGAAGAAGAAGAAGAAGAAGAAAAGTAATAATAAGTACGAATTTAATAATCACAATAATAATAAAAAAATGAATTATGTATAATAATGATAATAAAAATAATAATAAGAACATTAACAATAACAATAACAATAATAATAATAATAATAATAATAATAATAATAATAATAATAATAATAATAATAATAATA
>JANTNU010000004.1:31239287-31253692 GCA_024752395.1 Erythroxylum havanense | reverse complement strand
GATGAACGGTCAAGCTGAAGCATTGAGCATCTCTCAACTTCCTAAGCTGCCTCGAATAGGACCAAAGAAGAGATCAACATTTTTAACGATTGGAATACCTTTGATATCTCTGACTCTATTTCTAGCTGTATGTTCGGGTATAGTTTACTTTATTTTTCAAAAAGTAAATAATTTTATTCACAATCCCTAAAGGGCAACTAGAAATTGAACAAGGAGCTGTTAAAGAGACCAAAGGTACAAATGATGGAACAAAATTAGCATTACATGTTAAGAAATGAAACGACTTTAGAGATAACAACTATTCAATCTATGTTTCATCTACTTTTGAGAGAGGAGCCCAATTTTTGTGTGAGGATATGAGCTACTATAATTTCTATGACCCCATAACTCACTCTATGGGCAAGGACATATAGTCAGATTTATTTTTCCAAAAAATCCTTGAGTTTCTTTCCTTCCAAATAGAGTATACAGTGCAATTAAGACAAAGGCTTAAACATATATGATCTTTCCCTATTCTTCTATATTGATTATTAACCCAAATTAGTATTTTAGTCTAGTTATTATAGGGATAATCCAAGTTCAAGTAATGAACTTGTTGGATATGACAGCCATCATAAAGGATGGAAGTATTGTAACCCGACTACAGGACGATGCTACGTAAGCAGGAATGTTGTCTTTGATGAGGCATCTTCTTGGTGGTCACCACAAGTCGTATTATTACCAAATTCAAAAGAAATAGAGGAGCAGCTACAACAACGATTAGAAGAATCTACAGAGGTTGATAAGACTCAACCAATTAAAGAGTCTAGAATTGATAATACTCAACTAAGTGAGGAAGAATCTATGGAGATGAGGTTGTCAGAAGAGAAGAGCTCATGGCGAATAGGAATCAATCATTCAACTCTAAAAGAAATAAGGCCAAGTCAGATAGAGGACTTTGAAGAAGATGTTCAACAGCTATCGCCTCAACCACGAAAGTCAACTAGACAAAGAAAGCCAAATCCAAAGTATGCAAATGCAGCGATAATAGAAGAAATTGGTCTGAAAGAGTTGACAAATTATAAAGAAGCATCACAAAGCAAGGAATGGCAACAGGCAATGGATGAGGAAATTCAAGCATTAAAACAAAATGAAACTTGAGATTTGGTGTCGAAGCCTGAAAGAGAAACACCCATCTCGTGTAAATGGGTCTATAAGAAAAAGACTCAACCAGATGGAACAGTTGAGAGATACAAGGCACGACTAGTGGCTCGTGGTTTTTCACAGAAGTATGGGTTAGATTATGAGGAGATGCTTAGTCCAGTAGCAAAGATTGCAACCGTTCGTGTACTCTTAGCACTTGCCGCAAACAAGTCTTGGAGACTCTGGCAGATGGACGTAAAGAATGCCTTCCTACATGGAGAGTTAGACCGAGTGATTTATATGGAACAACCTGAAGGTTTAAAGAGTAAAGATTATCCAAACTATGTTTGCAAATTGAAGAAGGCATTATATGGTTTAAAGCAAGCACCACGAACATGGTATGGTAAGATTGGAGAGTTCCTTGTTCAGAACGACTATAAGATGACGCCTGCAGACTCAAGCTTATTTGTGAAGACACGAGATAACAAGTTGGCCATAGTCTTGGTATACGTGGATGATTTAATCATCACAAGAGATGACGAAGGAGAGATATGACAAATTTGAGAAAATCTCTCGATCCGTTTCCAGATGAAAGAATTAAGTGAGTTGAAACACTTTCTTGGTTTAGAGGTGGAGCGCACAAAAGATGGATTGTTTTTATGCCAGCAAAAATATGCACAAGATCTTTTAGAAAGATTTGGTATGTTAGATTGCAAGCCAATATCAACGCCAATGGAGGTAAATGCTAAACTTCGAGCTACGGAAGGAAAAGACTTACAAGATAACACGATGTATAGACATCTCATGGGCAGTCTAATCTATCTCACACTGACACGACCAGACATTGCATTCTCAGTTGGAGTTGCTAGCCAATATATGCAAAATTCAAAGAAGCCTCACTTGGAAGCAGTACGGAGAATCTTAAGGTATGTCAAGAATACTATTAACCATGATATCATATATAAGAGAGATAGTAAATGTCAGGTCAAAGGGTACTATGACGCCGACTATACTGGAGATTGTGACACAAGACAATCAACAAACGGATTATCCGTTCTTCAACATTGGCTCAGGAGCAACCTCTTGGTGTAGTAAGAGACAACCAACGGTGTCCTTATCAAGTACAGAAGTCGAGTATAGAGCTGAAGCAACAGTAGCACAAGAATGCACATGGCTTATACAGTTATTAAAAGATCTAAATAAACCAACAGACTACTCGGTGGAGCTATTCTGTGATAATCAGTCAGCAATACGACTAGCGAAGAATCCAATATTCCAGGCACGGACAAAACACGTGGAGATACATTATCATCATATTCGAGAAAAAGTTCTCAAAGGCGATATAAAAATGAAGTACATCAAAACAGAAGATCAAGTTGCAGATTTATTCACAAAGGGTCTCAACGGAACAAAACATGAAGAGTTTTGCGAGCAACTTGGGATAATCTCAAGAAAAACTTTGAAAAGAAATTAGTTGGTGAGTGGGAGTGTTAGAAATCACCAACTAATTTAGAGATTTGTAGAAAACTCTAGAATTGTATTAAAAAAACGAAAATTTTGGAAAAATCGCCCAAGTTGGCAACTTGGGCAATCTAGATTTTTCCTTGCAAGGTCGGTGATGGATTAAAGTTGCAAGGTCAGTGATGGATTGCCTATAAATAGGCAATCCTAGCACCATTTTGTAATATAGAAAAAAGGAGAGGAAAGTGTATAGTCCGTATCCAAGTTTCTTCTATTCCTCTTGTTTTTTTACAAATCCTTTGGTGTTTTGAGTTTGTATCTGAGTCTTTTTATTAATAAAATTATCATCGTTCTTTTTTAACATCTCCCACCTACGATTAAACTTCCATTGACAAATAATAATTAATGCAAGTATGACAATGTTAAATTTAAGGAAGGTTTTCTTCAACCTAAATAAACAATAAGTGAGCCTCTGTAATTAAAAATCACAAAAGATCCTGAAACAACCAGCATCTTTTCAATATGGTACATCAGAAAACTGACAGCATTGTTCTTTGTTGCTCAACAAGTTATCACAAGTTCCGTCATCTCTAGCAACCCTTTAGTGGTAGGACAAAACTGCAATTTGAAATTCTATCCTGTAACTGATACGTATACCATTTTGTTTACATGAAACAGTGAAGACAAACTCCAGAAGATGCGTCTCGTGCAAGAAGAAAGGAGCTTGTGCCAGAAGAGGAACAAAGGAAGATTAAATGATTATGTTTCTAGGATTTTTCTGCCCCTTTTTCGCTTTCATGATGAAGATTATTATTATTATTTCTGCCCCTTGGAGTTTAAAAAGGCCAAAGTAAGTGATTATATTCTTAGGATCACGTGATTTACTTTGATTTCGATGTTAATCTTGTCATGATAAAGATGCTGTTTGTAGCTTATTTAGCTTTGCTTTTTATGAACTTGGTGGCTTTCTGGCTACATGGTCTAATGATGCTCCAAGGCTAAGGAGACAATGTTCATGTAGTGATGAGTTGGGTTTGCTTTCTGCTCATTTTTGTAATCAAATTTCAAATCTAATGTTACAACAAAATGGAGAAAGAAACCCCCTTTGGAAGCAATGGATATATGCACTTATATTCTGAAAGTGAAAAGAGAAAAGCCAAAGGCACCAAGTGGTCGTTACCAACTTACCATCCTCTTTTTATACTTCCACATGTCCGTTAACCACTTCACTTGAGAAGCTTTGTAGCTATCCAAAACATGGACTGTGACTGGAAGCATTGCCTTGGTAACTTACGCAAATATCGGAGACAAGGAAGTACCATTGAGACAATGTCAAGTTCAGCATTCATCTGTCTTCTTCTCTACCTGTTGGCTTCAATATGCAGTACAAGTACTCATCATCCTTATCTTACCCTCGTTTATGTGTGTTGATGTGATTACTGATTTTCGATTTTGCAGATGGGGAACAGCTCATAATAGTGAACAACTGCAATGAAAGTATATGGCCTGGATTACTAGGGAGTGCAGGTGGTCCAACACCGAAAGATGGTGGGTTTCATCTGGCAAGTGGTGAGGAAGTTGTCATTGACCTGCCTCAGAAATGGTCAGGGAGGATATGGGGCAGGCAGGGTTGCTGCTTCGATGCGAACGGAAAAGGGTCGTGTGACACCGGAGATTGTTCCGGTTTTCTCCATTGTCAAGGAATTGGAGGCGTACCTCCAGCTACCGTGGTGGAGATGACCCTTGGATCATCGAGTTCGCCTTTACATTTCTACGATGTGAGTCTAGTTGATGGCTTCAATTTGCCGGTTTCCATGGCTCCAGTTGGGGGTGGAATTGGATGTGGAGTAGCATCTTGTGAGTTTGATCTGAACATTTGTTGTCCATCAGCACTGGAAGTGAAGAAAGATGGGAAAATTGTGGGCTGTAAAAGTGCTTGCTTGGCTATGCAATCTGCTAAATACTGCTGTACTGGAGAGTACGCGAATCCAAATACCTGCAAACCTACTGTTTTCGCCAACCTTTTCAAGGCCATATGTCCAAAGGCGTATAGTTATGCCTTTGACGACTCTTCAAGCCTTAACAAATGCAGGGCTTCACGGTACGTTATCACTTTCTGCCCACCTCCTAAATGAAACGCTCAAGCTCAAGCTCCCAAGGAAACTGGTCAGTACCCCCTTTTTGCTTTTCTAATCTGTTAGAAGCTATTCAAATTATGAAAGCTAGAAGAAGGAGGAGGAGAAGAAGAAGAAGAAGAAGAAGAAAGACAATGGTAGAACTTAACTGTGTATTAGAGAAAGCTTGCGTCTTACATTACAGGTTCTTGTCGCCGTAGGGTAAGAACAGGCCAATCTTAAGTAAAGTGACACTTCAACGAAAAGGTTTCAAAGATGCCTGCTATCAAATTATAATCCATATTCTATTATTTCCATTTATTTATCAATCCCAATTCTAAACCCTTTATTATATAAAAAGTTAAAAAAGTTTTACCATAATCTAATAAATTATTTAAGAATGGCAAATTCCATTGGTCCAATTTAGTTTGACAAAGATAGGATCTTTTGTCTCATTTTATAGTATCTTATTATATCTCATAAATTTTATTCATTCATTTATGAGAAACTTGTATTTATTTATGCAGGACTCACGTGAGATCCACATAAATGGCTGAAATTTATAAGACAGAATAAGATACCATGAAATTGGATAGAAGATTCGGACTCATTGGAAATTAATGAGCCTGATTCAAATTAATCATATTTTAGATTTTAAATTGAGCATTGTAATTCAATTTGAAAATTTTATTTCTTAATTTTAAATTAAATTTAATCCAAATAAAAAATGTCTAAATTGGTTTTAAAAAGCCTTTTTTTTTTCACTTTCAGGTATCAAAATCATGTTGGCCTCATCTTTCCATTTTTTGTTTAGGTTGTGTATGGCATTTTCAACGCTGCCATGTATTGTGTCCAAATAGTTTTACAATTTCTGTGGCCTCATCCTTAAAGTCCTCATCTAATTATTACTTTAATATAAAGTGTCCTAAATTCCTAATCAACTTCGACCTTCACAGTCCCCATCTTACGTACTTATCATGCTGTTCTTATTCCACAAAAGCTCTTTCATTCTTCATTTCACCACTAACACTCGATATCACAAAATAGTGAGACACTGGTACCATAAGTGTAAAATGTTCGATGGAAAAAAGTGTTGATTCAACTTGCTCATAACCCGAGTGATCTAAGTAGTAAAACTAGTACTTTTAAGATTTTTTTTAATTTAAATTGTTCAATATTTGAGTTATCACGCTTCAATTTTGAAAATAGTAATTGATAAAAATAAAAACGTTTTTATTTTAAACATTTTATATTTATTAAATAATTTATTCATTTAAATATATTTTAGATCGTCATAATTGTTCACATGGAATCTCTAATAATTTGGATACTTTAAAAGGTAATTGGTGATATTTATTATAGAAAATATTTATTTATAAAAAGTCAAGATTAAGTGATGTATTAAATATTTTATAATTAAACTCTATTTATTTTTCAATTCAATTTTTTGTTATCGCAAGCCGAGAAAATAATCTTTAATTGAATTTTATATTCAAAAATACTATAAAATTACTGTTTTAAAAATTAAACTAAAAGTTAAACTGATAAATCAAAAAATTTAAAAGGTTCAATGAATATTATATTATTATAAAAATAGTTAACAATTGAATATTTAATAGTATTTTTTAATTAAATTTTAATTTTTTATAAGTAATGTTTTTAAAATTTTATGTACAACATTATTATAAAAATTAATGTTTTAAAAGTTAGATTAAAAGTTAAATTGATAAATCAAAAAATTTAAAAGATTTAACGAATACTATACCATCCAAAAATTAATTAAAGATTAAATATTTAATAATATTTTTCTTCAATTAAATTTTAAAATTTTTAATAAGTAAGGAAATTTTATTTTAATTATAATTAATTAATTTTTATTTATAAATTAATTAATTTATAAAATTAGTTAACTAATTAAAAATGAGCTATTTTATTATATAAATTATTAAAATAATTCAAACTTGATTTAGAAACAAATTTCCAAATAAAGAAATTATTATTAAGACGAAGCCGTAAATTCCACGCTTTTAGACGCTCTTTTGTGGATCTTCCACGCAATCTCCTAACAGAGTAACGAGTGCCTCTCTTAAATCTTAATAGCCATGTTTGACTTCTGTTTTTAACCTTCCCATATCCGATTTCCCCTTGCTTACTTCAAAAGACTCCATCTTTCTCACTCATCACTCTCCAAGATTGGAACTTTTTTCTGGGGCTGTCAAGCTTCATCCCCACTGATCCTTAAAATCACCTCCATGGCTTCGTTCAGATCCTCCTTTTGGTGCTACAGATGCAACCATATTATCCGGATTCGGGTAAGACCTGGTCAAATTTCAATCCTCTGCCCAGACTGCGGCGGCGGATTCGTCAGGGAAATCGGAACAACCCCCTCACGCTCCCCGATGCACGAAAGCTTCCCGAGTGCCGGGATTTACATAGGCGATAATCCGAATCCGGGTCGGGTCACAACCCCTAGATTTCGCCGAACTCGACGAGGAGGAGCCGCAGACGATCGCTCCTCCTTCAATCCAGTCATCGTCCTCCGTGGCCCTCCCGACGGCGGCGGAGATGCAAATGATCTAACTTCCAGTAACTTCGAGCTGTATTACGACGATGGAGCCAGGTCGGGTCTTCAACCGTTGCCGCCGAGTGTCTCGGATTTGTTGATGAATTCGGGGTTTGACCGGCTTCTTGATCAGTTGAATCAGCTGGAAATCGACGGAATTGATCGATTCGAAAATCCACCTGCTTCCAAAGCAGCGATAGAATCTATGCCTGTCATCAAAATTATATCTTCTCATGTGTCAATGGAGTCTCATTGCGCTGTTTGCACAGAAAAATTCGAGCTTGACACAGAGGCTCGTGAAATGCCTTGTAAACACATTTACCATTCGGATTGTATACTTCCATGGTTGTCAATTCGCAATTCGTGTCCGGTTTGTAGATACGAATTGCCTTCAGATGTGCGTGGGAGTGAAAGAAATTCACCAGAGTCCGATGAGGAGGCGGTGGGGTTGACTATTTGGAGGCTTCCCGGAGGGGGTTTTGCGGTGGGGAGGTTTACTGGTGGGCGGCGGGCCGTAGAGCGTGAGCTTCCGGTGGTTTACACAGAGATGGATGGTGGATTCAATAGTAATGGTTTGCCTAGAAGGATACAATGGGCTCCAAGTGGCCGGAGTTCAAGAGAGAGGAGAGGGTTTCGTGGGGTTTTTAACAGTTTCTTTTCATTCTTTGGGAGAATAGGTAGAAGAAGATTGAATTCAGGAGTTGGGAGGTCGTCAAGGAGGCCTGTTGAGACGCGTGTAATTGATGATAATAGATGGTGAATTGTGTATTGATAATGTCATGATAATTTCCTTAGTATGATTATCTAATTGCTGATACAACAAAACCACTCGTTAGGCTCTTCCTTTTGTGTACAGTGTGTTATTGGTTTCACTGTATATTACCACACTCAGGAATTGAAGCATATATTTGGTCAACTTTAAGTTCTGTCGACCATGAAAAGTTTTGATTTCAGGAGATTGCTAGCAATGTGATTAATTCATCTTTTAGGCCCTGAAAACATGTGACTGTTGTCATTCTGTTCCAATATGTAATCTTACATTATTTCCCATTTCATCTGTTTCACACTCCTTTCATTCATCTAGAGCTTTTTCCTGTTGACTTAGGAACAGAAACTTACAATTGGGAAAGGATTGCCTGATGATTACTTGGGCATTGTGCATGTCAAACAGGTTTATTGGTTTACATGAGGAGGGATTTTCCTAATCTCCAATTTTCAAAAGATGAAGGCATACTTAGGATTTTTGTGATCTATGCTAGGAATGTGATCGTAATAGATGCTAATTTTGTCATGCTTATGGTTCATCTACTAGATTTAGATCACTTGGAGTATGCCAATTTTTAATATTCTTAGGGATGATCTTGATGCCTAACAATCACTTTTAATGAGCTTTAATTCTTAACTAGTTTGGTTCAGCTCTCTATATCATTGCTTCCCCGAGTATGCACGGTTACAGCGCTCAGTTTATTTGTCTTTGTTTCCTTCTATTTGGTATGAACAAATTTGCTGCATTCTTTTGTGAAAGCATGCTTTAAGTCACAGAGAAAGTAGATAATCATTCTGATATGAGCCTATCCTATGCAGTTTATTTCACTGTAGTTTTTAAGCAGGGAAATGGAGAAAGATTGGGAGGTCTTCGATGTTGTTTATTAATTTTGCTAGAGGTTTAACTTCTTTGTCTTGAAGTGAAATGATGGTATGGAACAATGAAACAGAGTGGGAATGCATCATCACCTGCATTATTCTATTGGTTTCGTGTTGTTTAGATGTGTGCTAAGCATATTATTTTGTACATTATCATGCACTGGATGCACGGATGAAGTTGGCTAGAGTCATATTCGTTGATGTTGCTTAATATGACTTCAACAATGGAATGTTGCATCAAGCATTCTGTTGTGTCTTGTATGGAATATTGGTAACTAAGCTTATTCCAACTTGGGTTGTGGTTTAGAATATGGCTCAGTGACCCTTTGGTTTGTTGGCGTGGAGCTGCCATTGGTTTGTTCATGGAGGATGCAGGTTGTACTTCAATTGAGCCAACTGGGATGCAAGAGGACATGAATGAGCATAGAGAGCATTCATCTCTTTAAGCTAAAAATTTCTTGTAATACTGTATTCTTCAAGAAAGTAGAGGAGAGGATGAATTTTACAAGAGGACAGAAGGCAAAAGGAGATTTCATCTGAAAACCACGTGAAAGATACCCCCTTATTACTTCTCCTCTCTCCAGCTCTCTACTCTGCCTCATCACCAAAAATCATGTAAAAGGCTAAAACTCGACCAAATTCTTTGATATCTTTTTGAGTTTCTTTGATGTACTGAAAATTTGGTGAAGGGAAATCATTCTTTCTCATTTTACTCAAGTTATTAGAGTGGTTCGATTAGATATTCCTAAGTAGAGAAAATTAGGAATTTTGTAGATATTGATGCTTGAATATGGATTGTGAGAGTGCAATAAATAAATTAGAATAGATATAGACAGAATCAAAAGAGGTTAAGACCTTAGGTTAAAGGGGGCAAGGATCAGTAAGTCGTACCGAATTTTGCAAACTTTCTTTCAATGTACATTTTCTTGAGAAGTTATGCCTAACGAGTTTCTTTAGGATTTTTTAGTATATTTGACTGAATAGAATACGCATGTTCATATCTCGATAGTTAATATGTTGATAAGAATGATTCTTATAAATAAGTTATTATGTGATATTATATTATATTTCAATGAATTGCATAAATAAACATTTAGGAGAAAGTGAAGGAAATTATATTTTAGGTGAAAGCTTTTTGTAAATAAAATTTATGATTGAAACATTTTCTTTCGATTGTTTTTGAAAAATGGAAATGAAGGAATTGTATATTGTGTGGTTTGGATTTACTTGGTGATCTTGGATAATTAGATCATATTGTTATATTTTTATATATTGATGAATTGAATTCATTATTTTCAACTTATGAATTTGTATGATGAAAAAATATTAAATGAATTATGGTTTTGCTATTTGTTGTGTATGATTCATATACACGGGTATTTTAGGAAGAACCTTGATGATATTTTGCAACTCATTAGGTAAACACGACACGTCTTTTCTGAAAGCAGAAGTCCATGCGTATTGGTGTGACATAGAATTTTGTACTGAACATAGTATGAGGCAGGACCATTCACAAGTCATGTCCAAAAGAAGACGTATACGTACTAGACCCTCAAATCCTCTGTCCAAAAGAAGACCTATAAGTACCAGGCCTTCAAATCCTTTGCCCCCGTAATCCTGGCTCAACTGGACACTGAGATAGAGAATCACATCCCTACATACCAGAGCTTTTGAATTGTTTTGAAATTAGAAAATGAGATCTTTGACCTAAGACATGACTATGTCAGTACTATCAGGCCTTTTTTTTTTTTTACTGAAAAGGAAGATAAACAATACAAAATCAATATAAAGCGAAACCAAACACCCTAGTTAACGTAGAGTCCTCCGGTACAAAATGCCTTGTTGATCTCTAAGGAGGGGTTCTCGAACGGTCGCCGAGGGATCCTGGAGAATGTGCAGTCCGGGGCTGTGATATGCTGCAAGAGAGGCCATCTGGTCCGCACTCTGATTCCCTTCACGATACACATGCTGCAATTGAACCTCCCAGTCGCGATGTAAAAGTCGTCGAGTACCTGTCATCAAAAGAATATCATCAATTAGAATTGGGCTGGAAGAGGAGAGGACACAATGACTCGTCGATATCCAAGCGCCCAAACCAAATTAAGACTGGAGTGGACTCCTCAGAGTTCCGCGGTAAGAGGGATCCCCATCCTATGTTGTACAGGAATCCGCTGCACTACCACCCGTGAGAATCCCTAATTAGTCCTCCGGCCGTAACAATAGTATCGTTCGCTTTGACTGCCCCATCCGAATTGACTTTGACCCAGCCCTCCGAGGGCTTAGTCCAACCAACTAGATTGCCTACGGGTTCGCTCTGGTGACGTAAAATACAGCTTTCTGTCGTCCGCACTTTCATAATCTACTCGACATAATCCAGTATGATGCGGGTGCCCCAGTCCGGCCAAACAAAACCAGTTTAAAAAAGACTCCAATTTCGCCATTGCCAAAGAAACCAACAGGCCACTCCATAAATCGTAGCCCAATCTCCTTGATAGACCTGTGTTTGTGCCTGCAAGTTGTGAGTCACCCAGCTAGTCACATCTTGCTGGAAAAATGTCGTGGTCACCACCTCGTTGGGAAATGTCCTCTAGAAATTTGTCACGCGCGGGTAGTCTCGAATGACGTGGAGCGTAGATTCTTCGTGCCCATAGAAATGACAGCGAGCATCCGTGGCGAGGTGTCGAATCACTCGCCGCTGATTAATCAGAAGCTTTTCTTTAACCAGTAACCAAAGGAAGGCCCTAATCCGTTGCAGCCCGACCCACTTCCAAATAAGGTCCAAAGTATGATGATGAGGAAGCAAAGAGGTGTCGTCAATTAAGTCGTAGGTTGATGCCACGGTGAATCGACCATGAGAAGGGGATCCCCAAACCAGCACATCATCCTACACTCCACCTCCGGTTCGCTACATCCCAGCGATGTCCTGACAGACCATGGAGGGTAAATATTGTTGGAAATCGTTCCACCGCCAGTGGCCATTGTCATCCATAAAATCTGCGATCGTGCCATGAAGCATGTTGTTGGGGATGGGAGTCGTCGCCAAAAGAATTAGCTGACCCAAATCTTTCGCCCACTTATCTAGCCAAAAATGTATCTGATAGCCACTGCCCAGTTTCCAGGACATATCTTGTCGGGCATACTGTCAAGTGGAAGAAATGCCCCTCCACATGACCGAGGCCCCTCGTCTAGTGATCATATCCGGGATGGAATGGGGGACCAGCCGATATTTGGCCCGGAGGATTCTAACCCAAAGAGCTATGGGTTGGTGAAGTAATGCCCATCCCAGTTTAGCCAATAAGGCTTCATTTAAGGATTGAATACGTTTGATACCCAGGCCGTCGACCTTTTTAGGCTGACAAACGATGTCTCAATTAACCAGGTGCGTTTTACGCTGCTCACCCGTTGCACCCCAGATAAAGTCTCGCCTGAGACGTTCCAACTCATCACACAAATGTCTCGAAAGTCGCACCATCTGCATCATGTAGATGGGGAGTGAGGAGAGGACAGACTGGGTGAGGGTAACTCGTCCTGCCAGGGACAATGCTTTAGCCCACCAGCCTGCGAGTTTCTGGAGTGCACGATCGATGATGTACTGATAAGTGCGCTCATGAATCAACGGAACTCCTAAGTACTTTCCTAGATTACTAGTCGCGGGACTAACATTCTTAGAGAAGAAAATTCGTGTTTTGTCTGTGTTCACTTTTTGACCTGAAGCCTGACAAAACTAGGCCAAAGTCTGGGCAATGACATGAGTTTGAGAGTTGTCGACTTCCTCAAACAAAATCAGGTCGTCAGCGAAGAACAGGTGGGAGTGGGGGGCCATGAGGACTCGACTTGATCGGTTTTCAATGACCCTGTCAAACGACTTGGGAGATGAGATGACCCGGACGTTCTATGCACAATACAAACAAGTAAGGGGATAGTGGGTCCCCCTGACAAATACCACGAGAGGGGTGGAAGACATCCGTCAAGGAACCTTGCTAGTCCACTTACATAGACACCGTCGTGACATGGTGCGTAATGACCTGGATCAAAGGAGGCGTAGCCCAATGTCCAGTAAGGTCTGGTGGATGAAGTCCCAACGAATCCGGTCATACGCGTTCTCCAGGTTAACCTTTATTGCCAGAAATTCGATTTTTCCGAACTTTTTGCGTATCGAATGGATGACCTCCTGGACGATAATAATGTTCTCAATAATCTGTCTACCAGGAATAAAGTTGCATTGATTGGCTGCAACCAGGTAATCCATGTGGCTCTTCAAACGGTTCACTATAATTTTCGAAATGATCTTTTAAAACACCATGCATAGACTAATCGGCCGAAACTGACTGAGAGTTTGCGGGGAAAGGGTTTTGGGGATTAGGACCAATATAGTATGATTCAGATCCCTGTCCTAGCGTTCCAGGCGGAACACTTGTTGAATGTATTCCACCACTTTTGGGCCGATTTGGCTCCATTGCTTCTGAAAGAAAAGCATGTTGAAACCATCAAACCTAGAAGCTTTGCTAGGGTTCATCTTGAAGACTACCATCCTAACTTCCAGAGCATGGAGGGTTGGGAAAGCATTTGGAATTGGTCCTTTGAAAGTGAAGGGAACACACCAGTGATTGGGAACCAGGGAGCTGTTTGGGCATCATCAGTATAAATCTGTACAAAATAATTTCGAGCGACAGTGCCCAACTGACTTGGATTCGAAACCAGAGTACCGTCAGACGTAAAGATGCACTCAACCCTGAGTTTCTTGTGACGGGAGAGGGTGAGGGTGTGGTAATATTGGCTATTCCGATCACCCTGCGAAATCCAGTTACAGAGGGCTTTCTGGTGCCAATAAATTTCCTCCTCACATAGGACTTGCTGAAATTTCCCACTAAGATGTTCCTCCAAGTCTAGAAGGGGACCAGCAATGTCAGTCGCCATGCGTTGCTGAATGTCCTCTAGCCTAGCCAACAATCTTTTCTTCTGGTAGAAGATGTTTCCAAAATCGGATTTATTCCAAGTTTGGAAGTGCTCAGAGAACTTTGCTAGTGCTTGTCACATCGTCACTGCCTCAGGAAGCCAGTGTTGGGCAACCACATCTTCTAAACCAAGATGTGTGAGCCATGCATTTTGGAATCGAAACATAGGGGTGACAAAAGTTCTTAAAGAAGAGCGATGAGTACAGATAAACAGAGGGTGGTGGTCGGATCCCAGAAAAGAAAGGTTATGATTGACCATGTAGAGATAAAGTTGCAGCCACGAGGTCGAAACGAAGGCTCAATCAAGCCAGGCTTGGACCCCTCCGCGCCTCCATGTAAATTTGAAACCCACATAACCCAGGTCATGAAGGCCACTCACTTGCACCCAATCTTGAAATTTTTTATTCACCACATGTGTGTGTTGCCCATCCCAGTTTAGCCAATAAGGCTTCATTTAAGGATTGAATATGTTTGATACCCAGGCCGTCGACCTTTTTAGGCTGACAAACGATGTCTCAATTAACCAGGTGCGTTTTACGCTGCTCA
>JANTNU010000004.1:31086014-31105233 GCA_024752395.1 Erythroxylum havanense | reverse complement strand
TGTCCCTCATATGATCATCATAAGTAAACAACACTATTAGACAACAAGTGAAAACAATTAACAATTATGGTACAGGAGATATAATGCAAGTCATTCAGCAGCCAAATTTTCATATTGCCAGGGGTTGAATTCTACTGATTGAAATTCAGTTTCTTGTATGCTACTGTCTGACTTATCTATAGCAGCACGATGTTGATTATACCTGCCATTGAACTGGTACACTTCCAAGTCACCCCAAGGTGTTGGGTGGATGTCGCTGGTTGGATCAAACCACCTTGCCGTGAACGGTTGGCCTTTAGCCTCTCTGCTTCGTTTTTCAGCTCTCTGTCTTTCCTCCAAACTGAAATAAAGGCAAACAACATCAGGGTTATTAGTCATGTTTCAAGCGTTCACGCTATAATTTCTGTTGACACCCCAGCTCCAATACTGAATCCGAAATCATTTATTTCCAGTGCAATTAGTATTTAACATCAACATGCAAGAATCTTGGGATATACCGACCCCATTTTCGACATGTTCTTCACACACATGACCATGAATATCAACAGAGGTAACTAGAGAGAGAAACAAAGAGACCTGCTCTTCTCATGACCCGCTTTGGACAGATCACCCATTTCAAGTGCATATCTATCGGGACGTAAACGAGAATCTGATGCCAACAACTTCTTAGGGGCAGTGTCAAAGCTGTTCATCTTGTGTGCAAAGTGTGTATATTGGAACTTATCATTTTTCGGAGCATCCGCAACTCTCCAAACCTACAAGATGCCAATGTTTAGAATGAGCAAATTTATCAGATCAATGAGAATGCCAGAAACTACCAACTACTGTGAAAAGTGTGTCAACTATTTGTTATGCACTCTTACAGCATATATGAGGTAGCAGCCCCTAATGTTAACAAACATCTTGCAGATAATAGCAGCTTCTCAGAACCAAAATTATAAATCCAGTCTATTCATCAAGTTTTCATACATCTTGTCAACAGAAACAAGCCATTCAAACTAAAAGCAGAGGTTCACCAAGAAGAGATACGGACAGCAATCTCAGTATCACGTAGAAAAAAAATAACGTGATTGCAATATAACATAAAGGACTGGCTAGTAAATAGAAACAAAAACAGGCCAGACAAGTACAAAACAAAGATTCACTCAACATTGAGAGCAAGGAAGGTTAGGTTCCCCTCAAAGTGAAATAGAAATATTTATATACTCGAGGAGATTAGAACAGTAACAGCACCTACAAGGTTTGAGAAAACCTAAAGACATTAAAAACTGACCTCTTTTAGTTCAGTTCCTGGGCTTGGTTCCCCTTCCAAGTCACAGGGTTGGTAACTCAATGTCTCATTCCACTTTCCAGTTATCAAAATCTTAGGCTCCTCAGCAGCATTATAGACATAGCCGTCCACCTCATAGCGACCAGCTCTAAAATATGTAAAGTGAAATATTGAAGAGATCATGAGAAATGAAAAAAAAAAGGCATCTTGCAATAAGCTAAAGCTAATAGTCTTAAAGAATGCAAGTGTGTACACATGATGTGAATAAGAGCTTCCAAACATGCTCTCTTTATGGTATATTGCCTACATAGTCATGCTTTAAAGGGATTATTAAAATATATAAATGTAACTGTAGATAGGAAGAATCAGGACTCCATGACCAACTTTGCACCTTCTGAGAGGGCTGTATGATCAGAACCAGTAATAGCAAAAATATAGATAAGACAGTGCGAAAGACCAGTTTTATCAGAACAGGAAAATGAACATACCCAAACCAGCCGCATGGTTGAAAATATAGCACAACTTTGTCCCCTGTGGTCATGTTTGTCAGGACCATCTCCCCTAGTGAGTCAATCCACGTCCGTCCAAAAATTAAGTTGTTAACTTTTGTTAGAGGAGGCACCAAATCAAGTACTACACCATCTCTTTTGAGGGTCACTCGTGTCCTGCAGACAGCATATCATAAATAAGTTGAACATATAAAAACTATATTAATGTGGCCTTTAACATAAGGATAAAACTGCACTTTGGTTACATTTACTCATTGCAAACAGGCATAAAATGGTTTTTATACTGAAAAGTGGTATGTCAAGCTTTGAATTACTTATCTAGAGGAATCTTAAATAGCAATGGCTGAAATTGTATTGTCAAGCAAAATTTGGGAAAAAATGTATCAGCCATGAAAATCTCTGACAATGGATTCAAAGTATAGTCAAACCTTTCAAAATGTGATCAAATTGTTCTTTCCTTCTGATTACTGCAGGCTACATGGTAGATGTACAAACCAAGTTCTTCCACGGATCAAAGACTTATGGAGACAAAATGTCACAATTTGTGTCAAGTTTTTAAGTCAAGTGAATGGCATGCAATCTACAATGGCACCAAAAACCAACATGATAATCTTTTGGTTTTCCAGTTAGATTGCAGAATAAAGTCAAATAAGGAAAGGTAATGAACCGTAGACTTCTAAAGTTCTTAAAGCCTTGAAATAGTCTCCCAGATGTCAATTTAATTCAATCCCCAAACCTTGGAAAACTATCCTGAATGCTGAGTATTCAGAATAAAAAGCCATAGTCTCAACAAAATAAATAGCATAAAACATTTTTCTTATGCCTTCCCTTCCCCTTTATTCAATAAAAATAATGGAAAAGGAAAAGATGAGAAGGCATTGGTAATTATAGAACGCAAGAACTTCATGATATTAAATCTAAACTTTTAAAATATATATCAAAAGATCAAGGAGACCCTTTTACCTTCCAAGAGGATAAATCTCAATTGAGTTCCCCAAAAACTTTGTTTTGACCTTTGAAGTTATGTCATAAGTGAAATGTTCATTTTCAGCATGTCCAGCACTAATTGGAGGATGATGACTAACCTGAAAGAAGAGACAAATCATAGAGAAGATAAATGACCACATTACTGAATATCTGGGTGACAATAGGAGTTCAGCTTTACTTAAATTTTACAAAAGCAAAAAGAATTTTAAGACGACTCATACTAGGAAATTCCCCATATCACTCACCTGCTCTGCTATAAATGAAAGGTTTCCATGATTGCTCAATTCATAAGTCTCACCGAGAATTGGATTAAATGGCTTCCAAGTGCGTTGGTAGGCATAGTACACAGATATAAAAAATGACGCTGCAATCAGGTCTACCATTAGGTCCACTTCATAGATAGAGCTAGGGGGAGGTAGGGAGAAATAGGCAAACAAGCTCTTACCAGCATACACCAATCGCAAATAGGGATCCTCACATTCATCAGCTTGATCTAAAAGGTATGAGTATTCCAACAACTATGACAAACACAGTATATACAAGATTTAGACCAGCTGAAAAGCGCTTTCAATTTTTTGATATAGAGCAGAAACAAATAATTGATGACAAACAGTTGGTACAATTGAATAACCTCTGCCATTTTCTGCAGCATTGACATTGGTTCAAAAATGAGTACAGGGAGTGTCACCACGGACGTGACATCAGATCCTATATACTTCTGCATCATCTTCCAATAACTGTCTCGATCCTGTAGAGAGCAAAAGCTTTAGATAGTGAACAGACAAGTTTACATTTATATGCTAAGAAACAATTACCCAACACTCTTCCCCAATCCTAATGCGTACTTGATTATTCAATTCGACCTAAACGCTGAAAGACTTTCCTCACCGCCTAAACTCAAGCAAGCAACAAACAACTATCTGAATCTAAAACACCGACCATGTATGGACTTTTAATTCGAGTAACTCATAGAGTATAAACCAAAAATGCAATCAAAAATAGCAGAAACTTTTGAATTCTTAACCCACAAAAACCAAGGATGAAATTCCATTTACCTCCTGTTTCCATCTTCCCCGTTTTGCTTCCTCTTCAGCGTCTTCAGTGCCTCCTTCTGGATTGATAACTTCCAAACCTTCATAACCCATTAAGCTGCAAGATAAAAATACAAAAAAAATGTCAACAACCAAGCTTCCTAGCAATTGCTAACAATGCAAACTAAGAAACACAACAGAGAAGATTTCTATAGCATGTTTTTTGTTCTTCACTCACCACAGAGATTTATAAACCATTTGCAGGATACCAAGGGAAAATACAAACACAAAGAATCTCCATGATTTATATACATCTTTTAAGTATTAAGTCGCCAAAGATAAATTTTTTGAAACCTATAACTAATGGGCGAGCACAAAAGAGGACCGGACCGAGCTTGAAACCATAAAACTAAGTTTAATCAATTGATTAATTTTTAATTCACACGCTTTCATGGAACCCGCGATAGTAATAAATCCTTATCAAAAAATAGTTTTTTTTTTGGTATCAAAATCACAGATTAACCATCCCGATTATACAACGCCATCAAAAGCAAACGAGAAGCAATAGCAACGAATGGGTTGCCCCAAAAACAGCTCAAAGATCAAAATTTGATAAACGGATCTCAGTACCCATTAACCGATCTGCTCATGGCGCTTCCGAAATTGGACAGACTCGAAGCAATAGACGAGAAGAATCCACTGCCACCGGTTTCCTTGGGGTCGTTAGTAGCCATACCGAACAAACTCTAATCAAACACAAACAACCTTCTCTCTTTAGCAGCTATGAGCAAAACACGTGCCGGGAGAAAACTCAGAAAGTCAGAATTCTAATAAATTCTCCAAATTCTGTAATAAGAAAGAAAAGAAGATGTTTTGGTCGTTGGCGCTTGTTGGATTTGAAGTGACAAAAAACATAGGAGATAATTGCGTGCAAGGCGATGTTGTTCCACGCGCCACTAGAAGAGCGTGGGTTTTTAAAAGCCTTTGTGCTTCTTTGCTTTGAGAATAATCCAAAAAGGCGGCTACTGTTCAAAATTGCCGGCAACGGTCACGTGATGGACACGTGAACAGATTGGATATTGATTTTTTTTCATTTTTATATAATTATTTTCTAAATCTTATAAAATTATATTGATTACAATTGAAAAGTACAAAGACATTAGTGTATTTTCGATTTAATGTAGAAATAGGCTTAATTATTCTACACCAATAGTAACATTAAGTAGAAATCTCGGTGAGGCTTTAAATATGGGAAGATTCGATAGTTTTAATTATTCTGCAAATGTAGATAAAAAATAAGGTTTTTTTTAAACGTAAATTTTGATTTATTTTCAATATAATATTTATGTAGCATAAGAAATAAGTGGGCTGATTTATGTTAGACTCTTATTTATTATTATTATTGTTATTGTTGTTGTTGTTACAATCATTCAATAAAAATAGCATTAATTTGTTTGAATTAGTTTGAATCGTTTAGATTGACCAGGATAATCTCGAACTTAATTTGTTGACTTTAACCCCGATAAAATCAACCCTTTTAAGTTTTACTACACTCGAATATCAACTAATTTGAGCTTAATTTATTGATTTTGATATTTAATTCGAGTTTTAACATATTGATTTTGATCAAATTTGAAATTTAACGAATTTGAATATAACTTCTTAATTTAGAATTTGAAATTTAACGATTTTGGACCTAAATTACTAATCTTAACAAAGGTGAGTATGAGACCCCAGTTGAATTCCAATTTTAGAATTTGTAATTACTTGTAATAATTCCAATTTAATAATAATCATTTAAAATTAAATATTTTTAATTGTTTCAGCTTATATTTGACCAAATAGAAAAAGAAAGATAAAAGTTGATAGTGACTGATGACCATAAAATCAAGAAAATGGGACGTAATTAGCTGGTCTAACCCCAACCGTAATCAACTGTTTTTAGAAATGTGATGTAACACCCATCTCTTTTTTAGGGCAAGATTGATCATGAAGACACTGTCGCACAACGACCCTGGCCTAGTTCAATTTTATTTTTTGAGTTTAGTTCCAATTTAAAGCCTGGTTAGGATGGGCTCGAGGACAACCCAAAGCTTGATTCAGTCTATTAAATTAAATTTTGTTCATTTTTAATATTTAAAACGACTTTTAAATGAAAATTTCAAATTTTAAGTTAATTAATTTAAATATCTCAACTCGAAGTTCAAAATTAAAAAAAAAAGTTCAATTTGAAGTTTGGCATTAAACTTATTAATTTTAGATTTAATCGAGTTGAGCCGAATTAGACTGAACCTTTTAATCACACCAAATTATAGTTAAAAAAAGATAATGCATTAAGTTGAATTTAATCTAAATTTGACTTTTTTTAATTTTCGATGACTTAACATTTAAATAAATTTATTAAACCTAATAATTTTGAATTTTTTATTTTATCTTACTTATGTAATAAATGATATTATTTTTGTTAGTTTTAGACCTTTCATTTTGTTTTATTTATTAAATAAAAATACACCATTTTTAGTAATTAATAAAATAAAATTATTTTTTGTTAATGGCAACAAATTGGATTAAGTTAGGTCATATATGAAATTTGAACATTGTCTAAAGTTTAAATTTGTTCGTTTTTAAATTTTAATTTAATTTGAACCTTTATCGAAATAAAATTTATTATTTAATTTTGAGTTTACTTAGATTGGTATGCTTTCCCTAATCACAATTACGAATGACAATTTGACAAGTCTAATCACAAAAGCTCTAGTGGAGTAGGTCAAACGTATTTGTTTTATTGCAATATGGAAGCAAAGAAAAAGTAAGGAAATGAAAGCTTCAGCGTCAGATTTTCCGACTTGACGTGGGCTGTCCGACTCTTTAAACATCCAAAGTTGGTGAGAAACCGTTGACTAACCACCACCCTTGGCACAGTACCCGAATCTATCCTCTTTATGTCTGTGCACATATTCACATTTTCGACCAATTTTCTGTGACGAGACAATCTTTGATTATATATCCAAGTAGCTGAAGTTGCTGGTTTCTGAATCCTGATGGAGAGGCATGAACCTGGTGCATCTCTGCCTTCGGGTTCAGCGATTGCGACCCGGGTTGGTTCAAAGAGAGTTCGCGACAACATTGTACATCCTGTGGAGATAAGCACGCCATCCCCTCAGTTTGCGTCTCCAAGCCCTGTGGTGTACACAGAAGTGAAGCATTTCAAGAAGTGGGCGTCTTGGTTGATACCTGTTTTCGTGATTGCCAATGTTGTCATGTTCGTTATCACTATGGGGGTCAACGACTGTCCCAAGAATTCTGTCTTTTGTATTGCTCGGTTCCTTGGTAGATTCTCGTTTCAGCGATTTAAAGAGAACCCTCTTCTTGGTCCCTCATCTACCACGTAAGTCTCTCTTTTTTTGGTCACCCCTTGATTATTGCACAAGACCTTGATTTCTGCATTCAGTTTCAGATAAATCACCATGAAATGAATTGACAAGAGAATAAGCTTCTCATCGTAGTGATTCAACAATTGAGTGGAATGTTTATGTTAATGATTGTAGATCGTTTGTTTTTATTCCCCTTTTATGGTAACGTCTTGATAAGGTAATTAAACCACACACTAGGATGAGTCCTGAATGGGCAGATACAGATAAATGCAGAATTACAAATACCAGAGAGCGCTGGTTTTAACTTGCTTGTTTTTTATTGGCCTACAATGGAGCTATGTTAAGCAAGTGTTGCTTGTTATTTGCTTTAGGCTGAGGAACATGGGTGCTCTAGATGTAAATAAGGTGGTACATGAACACCAAGGATGGCGCTTGCTCACCTGCAATTGGTTACATGCAGGGGTTTTTCATCTCCTGGCAAATATGTTGAGTCTTCTGATTATCGGGATTCGGCTCGAGCAGGAATTTGGTTTTGGTACGTACTTTGACCTTGGTGCAACATTAAATCACCAAAATCTTTTGTCTGATAAGTTCTGAAGTCAGTCTACAGTTGATGAGTTTTTGGTTTAAAGCTCCTCTTCAGTTTGATACTCCTTAAAATCCATTCCTCGTGGTATGTGATCACCACTGACATTTCATTTTCTTTGCAACCTGCAGTGAAGATTGGTTTGCTTTATGTCATATCTGGTTTTGGTGGAAGTTTGCTGTCAGCTCTTTTTATCCAATACAACATTTCTGTTGGCGCTTCTGGGGCACTTTTTGGGTTACTAGGTGCCATGCTTTCTGAACTCATTACCAACTGGTCAATGTATGCTAATAAGGTATCACTGCCGACCTGCTTGGTTTTTCTTAATCACTATGTTTTTAGAACTTATATATTAAAGCTAGTTTACTGATAAATATTCTGTCCACAATTTCAGGTATCTGCTTTCATTGTTCTTATTCTCATCATCATCATCAACTTAGCAGTAGGAATTTTACCTCATGTTGACAACTTTGCTCATATTGGAGGATTTCTTGCTGGTTTCTTTATGGGGTTTGTGTTCCTAATCCGGCCTCAATTCGGATGGTATACACAAAGATATAATCCGCATGGATATATTTCTGCTGCGACCGAATCTAAATTCAAAACGTATCAGCGCGTATTGTGGTTCGTCTCTCTTTTCCTTATAATCGTGGGGTAAGCATTCCAAATCGGTTGTTAGTTTCTGTTCCAACTTCAGATTGCCCCTTATAGTTTTGATATGAATTACAGCAAACAGAAACATTTCATTCCTGGAGCTATTTGGAAAGTTAGAAATAAGGTTTTCCATTATAACCTAAATCTCTGGTGTTATGTGATTTCAGGTATACAGTTGGCCTGGTTTTGCTTCTGAGAGGAGTTGACGCCAACGAACACTGTTCATGGTGTCATTATCTATCTTGTGTTCCTACAGCCAAATGGAGCTGCAATGCTCAACCAAAAACTTGTCTGGTACCTAATTCTGATACCCTTTTGCGCATTTTCACATACCTGAAGTGAGGAATCCTCTGCTTGTTGGTTTAACCCTTGTGGAGATGTTTTTTTACAGTCTACAGAAACCGGCAACCAGCTGAATGTGACATGCACAAGCAATGGAAAATCAAACATATACATGTTGTCGGGACTCACAGACAGGCAGATCCAGAGCTTATGTTCTCAACTCTGCACATGATCTACCAAGATATAAATGGATGTTGTACACATTTTACTTAGTCCAAACTTTTCCCAATTTCTTGATATGTTCATTTTGATATGTAATAATGTATACATTTACCCATTTGGTATGCAATAAATAAGTTATGAAAAAATACATAATAATTTGTCAATTATAATAAAAAAGGTTAACTAATTAAGCTTAGATTGATCGACTTTTAAATCGATTTTGAATTTAAGAGTCAACTTAAGAGTGCTCTCTTATTCCGACTTTCCCAGAACTCCCGATAGTACATTCAAGATAGTAACGAGTTCTCTACCCCTACGAGACTAGAGTGACAGAAATTTTGAGAATTTAAGAGAAAGTCGTGGCAAGGACTCAAAATAACGTTACTTTAGTAGTAAGTTTTTGTAAATTTAAAATTAAAACGACATTATTATAAGTGTCTTAGGCTCAAAATAAATTTTGGATTCTTGAAATTAAGGGTTAAATCGTAGCATTATCATAATGAGTCCTCAATTGCTGAAGACGACCGAACTGGTCCAACAAGGCCCAATATAGATAGTCCATAGGGGTATTTTTGTAAATAAATCCCAAACTCCCAACACCAGAGATTTTAGACTGAGAGAGCCAACTTTATCGTCACCAAGAAATCGAAGGAGAAGAAGAAGCTGAGAATCAGACTCCAATTTCGTCTCTTAACGTCTCCGTTATCACCGAAACATGGTAACGATTCGGGCCGTCAATGGCTGTTCGTTACTTCGCTGCTCTTCTGCTTCTTCTTCTTCAGCGCCGCCTCTATCCGCTTTCCGACGCCGTCTTGACCATTTCATGACCTTAGAGTGTCGTCCGTACTCTCGACTTCTTTCTCCGTTCACCGTACTCCGTTGTGAGCTCCGTTTCTTTGTTCATGGCGGGGGAGGTAGTGGTCGGACCCTCTCCACGCACAGTCTCGTCGACAGAGTGCTGGAACAGCTGGCAGCTTCCGTTCGAAGCAAGCGAGTTCGCTCCGCGATTAAGTAAGCTTCTACCTAATTTTATTTGTGTAATCATTCATCGTCAGAGTATTAATTGAACAAAATTTTCAGATTAACGAGTAGCGGAGAGCTTCTGGAAGATAAGCTGCTGAACAGGCAGTTACAGAAGGGAATGCTTCTAGAATTTAAGAAAGATGCAGAGAGAGTGCTATTGGCTGTGACTCAGAGACCTGACGGGAAGAAGAATTGGATGGTTAACGATCAGGTTCTAAGTAGAATTCACACGGCATTTTGACTAGGTTGCTTTTGCTAGGTGTTGTGGAACTCTCTGTTTATCATTTTAGTTTCATATTCATCTGTTTGTTGTTCTAAACGAATCTTGTTGTGATAACAGAATGGTGTATCATCCTCGATTAAACCGCATCAAATTACGTATATTGTTCCTGGTGTAGAGAATTTTGATCACTCTGACATCTCAAGCTTTGTTCAAAAAGCTTGGGATAACTTGGTTGGTTCATTTTTAACTAAGCTGTTATTTTTACCTTGTAAAGTCTTTGATTTGCTGTAGTTACCTCTATGTGCTTGTTTGTTTGGTGTAGGACCATTCACTGCTGGAGTTTGCTTGGGTTGAGCTTCTCGAGAATAATAAGTCGGTAACACCAGAAGAATTAGCAGAGGTTAATATTATTGCTTCTGTTGTTGATGAGTCGTTTTTCGAGAATTATAATTGTATCTCACTCTGCAGATGGTTTTCGGCAGTGCGGATCCGCTTGAGAGTTATTGTGCACATCTTCTGCTATCAAAGGATGAGTTGTACTTTACAGTCTTGGAGACGAGAGGATCTCGTTCTATCTATGGGCCTAGGTCTACAGCTCAGGTGTATGTTTTACACTTCTGTTGTATATTCTTATCCTTTGCTTGGTCACGTGTAATATGAATAATTTGGCGTACTTTACCACCTTTTTGTAGCTGGTGGTTTGCTTCAAGGAAATTGGCCATTTTCTAGAACTGATTCTCTGCATATCAGTAATTAAGAACCTAACAGAATGGCTAGCAGGCCTATCCTTTGACTCCTGAAGTAGCGGTCAATTGCAATCTCTGCATTAATTAATATTTGTTTTCTTAGTCTCGAAGGAGTGGTGGTACTAGAATCTGTCTGGATTCTGCATTAAATCATGTTTATGACGCGGCCGTTAAGTTTATGCTCTTTTTCCATTTGGAGAAGAGTTGTAATATGTAGGACTTTGCAATAACTCATGTTTCACTCTTGTTTGCAATTACAGTTGCATCTTTTAAGTTGCTAGGGGGATCCATTTGAGCAACATTGGAAGTAGAAATGTCAAATTCTTTACCAGTTGATGCTGTGAAGGTTCATTTTGTTTTCCAAGTAACAAATTTCTCCTTATTTGGCACTAACTTCATTTTCCCAAACTAGGTGGAAGAACTCATGCGTAGGAAGCTTGCAAAGGAAGCTGCGGATAAAGAACTTCAAGAGTTTGTACAGATATTGACATCTGCTAGGTTACTACCTCCAAATAATAAACCTCCTAAATCTTCATGGCTGGTTGACAAGAAAAACCGACAAAACATCGAGTCTCTCGAAGCATATGCAATTGATGCTTGCAAAACTGATGAACAGAAGAGAACTGCAGGGAAAGTAATATGTTTATTTGACTAGTTTATTTGAATCTTTTAGGTTTATGTTTCAAAGTTAATCAAGATGAGACCTGTGTAATAAACTAAAGAATCTCAGATATCGGAAAAAGAAACTGACAATGTTTCTTCACTAACTTTATCCTTTTTTTTTATTTCTTTCACTCGTCCTTATTTTCAGATTCTGAAGGCAGTGGGAATGACAAAAACAGCATCATCTGCTATGAACCTTCTCACAGATATTGGCTATTTTCCTGTTCATGTGAATCTTGATGTGTTGAAGCTCAACATTCGTACTGAACATTCAGATGAGATTGTAGCGGCTGCTGAAGCTCTTCTATCAGAGTCATCCGACCCAGACGAGGTAGGGTGGATGCTAGTTATGTAGCTGCTACAAAAACTTCAAACTATTTATCTTTTTAGGATGAAGTGAGAATGGAAAGCTTTCATAAGTTCTAGAAGGCTGTTGAAGATCCTGATTTTATGGTGACTTTACTGACCATCTGATACTTATTGGAAGTTGTACATTTGATATTTTTGGCATAGGCTGACAGAAAAGATCTTACCCATTTGAAAGTCTACGCCATTGATGTTGATGAAGCTGATGAGGTAATTGGTTGACAGTATATTTTTATGGATGAAATTTTGATCATTTTAAATCCTTTCAAATAATTTCTTTTCATACTTGTCATTCTTTGTGCCTAATCACAAATTCTGCCAAATGTTATTTAGCTTGACGACGCCTTGAGTTCAACAAGGTTACAGGATGGCAGAATCAAGGTTTGGATACATGTTGCAGATCCAGCTCGTTATGTACTACCTGGAAGCATAGTGGACAAGTAATACTGGTGGTTTGAAATTCTTGCTAAATAATGTATTTACTTTTATTTCTGAAGATAAACAAACATTTAAAATAATCATGTTTAGGGAGGCAAGGAGCAGAGGAACTTCTGTTTTCCTCCCTACTGCTACTTATCCTATGTTTCCAGAGAAACTTGCAATGGGGGGAATGAGCTTGAAACAAGGGGAGGCTTGCAATGCTGTCTCAGTATCCGTCACCCTGCATTCTGATGGCTGGTATGCATACGTCTTAGATTAATCCTTGTCTAGTGATTAAATTGTCCTTTTTGTTACAAGGCTGTAATTTGCTTGGGAATTCACTTACTAAATCCTAGCCATACCAAAATGTTTAAATGAAAGTTGGCTACAATTAGGATATGAAATTGATTTCTTGTTCATGTGTAAGGGATGTGAAAGTTCGATTTATCTTCTCGTATTAATGGTATTCTGGAGCTGCACGCAATTGGCCTCTCGTAAACCTTTTAAGGCTTGTCTGTAACATAAAACTGGTGCCAAAACGTAGAACCATTGGCCTAAATGCATAAAGATCAGTCTATTATTAATCTAGTTACCCCTTGTTCATGTCCATCCCATTACTCAATATTCTCCTGCAAATATGCATTTTTATTGAAGCTACAAGGTAGTTAAACCATGATGGTTCTTAATAAGGATATTTATGTCTATCTGGTATAACAGCATTGCAGAATATTCTGTCTGCAACTCAATCGTCAAACCGACCTACATGCTGACATATGAGAGTGCTACTGAGCTGCTCAACTTGAACTTGGAAGAGGAGATTGAACTTAAAATCCTTCACGAGGCTGCAACTCTCAGGTCCCGATGGCGCAGGCAACAGGTTAAATTTCAGTATTTAGATGTAGACAATTCTAAGATAAGACTTCTTGGTGACACTATTTCCAAGAACTTGCTATTGAGATCAGACTTGTGATCTTGATGATTTAAGTTTCATTCAAATAACTGGTCATGTTGGTGGTATGAGATGGTGTAAGAAGCAAAGCTAGGGAATAAACAAGTGAAAAATATCTTCTTGAAAGCAGAACTCTGTGTTGGGGTTTCTGTGTTGAGTTTGGAAGCTTGCTACCCCTTTTGCTGCAACTGTGGTATTATCATCTGTATCTCATGAGATGTCTGCTTGTGCACCATTGATCTTCTACATGAGAGGGGGTTGCAAGCTTCCATGGGGAGGAGAGTTTGTTTCAACTTGAGGTGTCAATTGACTTTACAAGCATTCAACCTTTTTCAATTTACTTCTTGTATAAGTTGCAATCACTTAATGGTTTCTTGATGATTGTTTGAGACAAAATTCTCATCTTAAATGAAATAACTGTAAAAAATCATTTGCATCTTTTAGGGTGCAATTGACACAGCCACATTAGAACCTCGGGTCAAGGTAGTTAACCCAGAAGATCCAGAGCCATTAATCAATCTTTACGTTGAAGATCAGGCTGGTCCTGCCATGCGACTTGTCTCTGAGATGATGATACTCTGTGGAGAAGTTATAGCCACCTATGGGTCCTGTAACAACATTCCTCTACCATATAGAGGACAGAACCAGTTGAACATTGACACATCTGCATTTGCACATCTTCCTGAAGGACCAGTCAGAAGTGCTGCTATTGTTAAAATAATGCGTGCTGCTGAAATTGATTTCAGGAAACCTGTACGCCATGGAATTTTAGGAGTTCCTGGTTATGTCCAGTTTACTTCTCCAATTCGTAGATACATGGATCTTCTTGCTCATTATCAGGTGTTTTTCACCCCCTTAAATTAATCCACCATATTGATTTGATATTCAGTCACAGGTTTCATTTGTGGGATGAGATGTTAGCCTTAAGCTCCTGTTTCTCTCTTCTCACCATTTGGTAGTTCGAGTTGTTTTTGTATTGGGAATTGGTGGGTATGATGAGGTTTACTCAATATTTTTTTTGAACTAATCGTGTGCACAGCAAACTGATAAAGATGCAAAATTATCTGAACAGGTCAAGGCAGTCGTTAGAGGTGAATCTCCTCCCTTTTCAGCTGGTCAGTTAGAAGGGATTGCATCAATGCATAATATCCAAGCTAGGTTAGTGAAAAGGCTTTGCAGCAGCAGTCTACGCTATTGGATAATAGAATTCCTGAAAAGGCAACCGAAGGAGAGAAGATATCATGCATTGGTTCTTAGATTTATTAAAGATCGGATTGCATCCTTATTGATCACTGAGGTACGCATCATATATGGAAAAAAGAAGTTGACTAATAGAAATTTGTATCTTTACTGATCACTGAGGTAAGCATCATATATGGAAATAAAGTTGAGTACAAGAAATTGCACTCGATTCGCATTCTTCCCACTACTGTCAATCCCTGTCCCCCCATTCTTGTCTCTCCCCTCTCACATGGGCAAATCAAGGTGAAAAAGGGTGGGAAAAATGAGCAAAATCCAACCACCTGGTCTTTTTGGCCTTGATTGTTCTTTCATTTGTGCTTTGATTGTCCAAAGGTGGTTGCACCCTGCAGCACGTGTAGCAATAAGCACAACCTACCATATAACATGAAAAGAGTAAAATCACAGTTCTCCAATTTCTTTCAATTATCGTTGAATGCTGTGATTTCCATTTTTTTGGGCCATTTTCAATCAATGGTTGGTTACATGCTGTTCTCATTCTACAAATTTTGTGTATTTCTTTTTCTGACAGGCTGTTGTTATTGTGCTGTAACTCTTGGTTGAACTAATTGTTTGGTTTCTGAATGCTGCAGGTGGGATTTCAAGCACCTGCTTGGGTATCTGAGGGGGTACAGGTAGGGGATGAGTTGCAGGTTCAGGTAGAAGAAGCTCACCCACGTGATGATTTTCTTTCCCTCAAGGAGGTTGGTGAGGGATAAAACTGCTCCTTTTGAAGCTTAACCAACAAGCAATTCCATATAGCCCCATATATAACAAGGCATAGGCTCTTTTAGCTTATTTTTTGAGAGAATGATCAGAAAAGGATGAAATTTCATTTAGGCCAAATTTCAAGTCCTGAAAAGTTCAATTTTGCAAAATGTATTCAGTGTTGCATAAAGAATCCTGGCACTGATGTCTCTGCCTGGGAAGCTCCAAGCTGAACTCTGACGTTGGTTTGAAGCATGTTTTTGGTGGTACGACTAATTGCAATTTTACCAGAGGTTTGCTGTTGGATAACTTAGTTTAGCCTGTATGGACATCCTTGTAATCTTAGTATTATGTAACAAAAATAAACTTCACAGAGTCGGTTCTGAAGGTGAAACTATGTCCTTCATGGGAATCAAAGCTGTCTATATAGTTGTCTTTTTGAAATTGGCAATGACATTTTGCTATATATTGTTATTACATGTTTCTTATGCTTATGTTACATTTCAGCTGTGCCAAAAATTGACTTATACTAGGGGAAGAATTGGCTTGCTAAGAGAATTAGAGAAAACGTTCAACGCTGATCATAAAAGAGGGACAACTGACAAAGTTCCATCCTCTGGGGAAGACTATTAATAGTAGTAAGGTGAGACCTTCCAAACATTCTCTTTAAGACTTTTTAACACTACTTTTTGGATTCGAGTTCTCAAGATTTTGTATTGGAGGCGTGAGTTATTTTGCCTTTTATTATTAATAACTTGGAATTGAGTGTATTGAGTTCATTCCTTTGACATTAAGTGGTTCCTTAAATTGACCACATTTACTATGGTGCGAAAAACGAGTGTAATTTGAGTTGGTGGAATGGTGTGGGCTGGACATTCACTATGAGGCTCAAACATTGGAGACCCCTCGGTGGTTAAACAATATGTGCACCGAATAAATAATGAGACAAGTTGACACAAATCATTATGAAATCAGAAACAAATTTTGTAAAGCCTGTCTATGTTGTTTCATCTGTCATAGGAAAGGAACTCATGCTCATGTCCAGCTAAACATTGTGAATTCCTGTTCTTTGAGAATTACATCACACTGTTGTTTGGTCCCCTCTCCCGACTAATAAGCATTTTGTTCATGAAACTTAGCTATCTCCTCCTCAGACCAAAAAGACATTCTTTTTTGGTGTGTAACTTATGCATAGATGAAGACTGGTGTGTTAGTAATTGTAATTGTCGAGGAGGAACTCCATTTCCATTAAAAATAAAGCTGTCCCGTTACTGCTAAGGAGATTAGAGAGATGGGTCTGAAGAATTGTTCCAAGCACGACAATCTTTTCTCGAAATCAGAGTAGGGAAAAAGTTGAAGAACCTTTTCAGCCCGATCCACCCTTTGGTCAGAGCTTCATGTTAATAGGACCAGATTCATTCAGAGTAGGGAAAAAGTTAAGAACCTTTTCTGCCACCTTTGCTCAGAGCTTTATGTTAATAGTTGACAAGATTCATTTGGTTTATAATCAACCACTCGCTCGTTCTCTCTTTCTGCGTTTTGTGTGCTTATAATTCAAAAGAGATTGAAAACTGAAACTCTCATTATCTGATTGCTAAATCACACTGTTGCGGTTTTATGCTTTAACTCCAGATCTACTTGATTCTTCTTCTGTGTGTATTCACTCTAATCCTCAAGAATCGTAAACTAGTTTTCTCTTTAGTAACAGCATTACTAACTGTAACTTTCGTTTAAAATTTCAATGTTAACATGGATAAACTTTAGCCCCTATTTTAAATCTAAGACGACCTCAATGTCATTTAGTTATTTATATGATGATTCTGCACTAAAAGTTCATCCCATTTAAAAAAAACACATATAGAACTAAGCATCGAACTTTGCATAATGTGAACAAAGCCTGAGAACCATCAGGGCTTGTGGCCCTTGAAATTGAAGATACTGATCAGGTGGGGGATACTGAGAAAGCAGAGAGATCACGTCACATGGAAGCGTGATGATGATGAAAATGATTCCTCAAGAAAACTGAAGCTCAATGGGTGTATCCTGTCCCCTTTTATGAGGTCTCACCCACATGCAAACCTCTATTCAATTCCTTGGGTGAGCCCCATGCAACCTTGTTCCTGAGTCTGATCACTACATAGCTTCTTCAAGTTCACACACACACACACACACACACACACACACAAAACACAAAGTTTTAAAGAAGAAATCTTTAAGTTGTATATTCAAGCTCAAGTGAAATACTCCGTTACACAGATTATTGCTATTGCCCATAGTTAGAATTTCACCGTCTTCTGATCATCAGGGTCTCCTGGAAATATTCTATGAAATGCAATTTACAAATCCTGAGTCTTGACGATACTGTATTGCAATAACTAGGATCAGAAAGTGAATTATCAGAACCAAGTATAAACGTGATCAGTGTATCAGAGCGAACCCAAAAAAAAAAAAAAAGGAGCAGACAAAAAAAAAAACAAACCATGTTACCATATGCCATTGCTTGTATATCAATTGACTATGCACCATCAACATGAGTTCCTTACCTAGTTTTCTTTCCCTCTTCTGCATTGTACATAGGTACAGTATATCAGAAGTTTAACTCCATGTTAGATTATGCCGTGAGAACCACATGTCCATGAAGAGGTACGGAAAGGAAAATTGAGAATATTTTCTTAAGGTATTCATAAATGGTGTATTTTAGATAAATTACTTAGTAGCTAAAATCAAATATAGGTTTTCAGGTTCTGTAACATTCTATTCCCACGTGCCAGACTTAATGAAGAAGTGATTAAGAAACAATATATATAAATTCTAGATTAAGATATTGTTTTTGGCTTTGACTTGAAACAATCACAGACGAGTTTAGTGTACTAAGTCTACCATTAAGACTGATTGAGAAGACTTTGTTATTTTACATAGAGATATAAGAAATTAATTAAGCCATGTGAGCTTGGATTGCCCAAAGAAAGGTATTATACATCATGCACATGCAAAGTCAAACACTTCTAAACCACACTTTCCCTTCTTCTATCGTTTGCATTGATTTACTCAAAAGCTGTTTGATGATTCGATAGTTTTCTTTATCATACTTGTTCAAAAAATTGTAATTAATGATTAGTAGTTATCTTAGTAAATATTGTTTTATAAAATAATAATTAGTGATTGGTAGTTTAGCCATAAGGATTATAAACAGCCGGTTAAGACAAGAAAATATAGAGTAATAGTTGTAGAGTCTTAAGTGTAACGAAATCTGTATAAGGTTCTTCGTTTTGTGAGATTTAGAGAAGGGTTGTAATTTACGCAACTTTTTTTTATATTTTTTCATAAATTAGAATGAATTAGCATTGATTTAGAATAGACGTAAAATGAATTAGAATTTATTTATCGGAAATATCTTAACCCTACCACAAGAAGGTAAGGAATGGTTCAAATGATATGCCAATATAGACTTAAGTCCTACAACACTTAGTATAAATCTTGTCAAAGAGCGAGATTTAAAGAAGTTTAGTGGTACGCAACCTTATTTTTAATTAATAGAAAGGTTGTTTCTAATTATTATAATATTATTGTAGTTATCCCCATGACCATTAAAATTAATGTTATTTAAATTATTATTGCTAAATTGTGTAAGAATAATATAACAATATCATATTTTGATGTTCATAAAAATATTAAATTAGTAGTTCCCTAACTATGAAATGCAAAAATAGTGTAACTTTAGATAAATTATTTAGCACAGTTATAGAATAAAGGTGGGGTACTTGTGATTATTATACATAGCTCTATTGTGTATCCTTTTTCTTTATACTTTTGGACACATATTATGGATATTTTAATTATTATTTTCACTTTAGCCCAAGTGGTCAATTCATTTTTCAATTGCTAGTGTGATGTAATTTTTTAATGGGCCATTAAACCAAAGTAAATACTGAGAAGTACATGAAAACTATTTTGATGGGACCATACC
>JANTNU010000004.1:30948466-30961271 GCA_024752395.1 Erythroxylum havanense | reverse complement strand
AAAATTTATTTGAAATTTAAATATTTTAAAAATATATTTAAATTTTAATTATATTTATTAATAATTAATAAGTTAATTTTATATATTAAATTAAAATTGTAATTATTTCTAGTTAAATATAAAATGAAATGGAATGTGCAAAGATAACAATACTAAAAAATAATGCAAAATTTTGAATTATTTTCATTATTTTACAATAAATTATTATATTTAGATAATTATTATATATAGATAAATATTATATATAGAAATAATTAAAATATAATAAAGATATATATAAACTAAAATGGATAAGATATAAAAAAAAGCTAAATTAAATAGCAACTGTACAATATGACAATAAATTATTTTGTAATTTTTTTAAAAATTAGGAATTATTTTATAAATTTAAAAAATTACCCGAACCGGTACTCGGTATTAATCAGTATCAGTACAGTATTGTATCAGAACCCAATCTAATACTAAGTCCGGTACGGTATTCATAATATTGATTTCTTGACTTTTCATGTTAAACTTGGTATTCATTATTATTGCTTTGGTTTTCTTGTTTAAAGAAGTTGTGCGTAGTGCAATTGGAATTGTCACAATCCCAACAAATACAAGTATAATGGTCATGTAATTCCGTAATTGAATTTCTTCAGAGTATCAAGAACTCCTCTTGGAAAGCCACGAATGGACTTAGTTCTTATCTCCAGTTAGTTATCCAATGATAACTACATGTCATAAGAAAAGGAAAGGGTTAAGAAAAGTAAAAAGAAAAAGAAAAAAGGGCAGAACAATTACGGAAACTACATGACAGGTACAAATGCTGGCTAAACTTTCTACTATCAAGTGGTAATCAACATCGTGAGTGACCACTTGATATTTGGAAACATCGATTTCCTACGGAATCTGCCATGATATACTTGTCGTATAAACTTTGGCTATCCTTGCCAAAGTTCTGGGAATTAAGCTTTTTATGGTTTGTGTTAAAGACTTTAACAGGCCTACCAGGTCCTCACAGGCTTGGACTGTGGTTGCCGGATACTGATTGAAGAGTATAGGAAACGTGTTTTCTGCCAAGAAGTGTCCATTGTACTACGTAGCGTATGCACATTGATCAGTTGCAAGTTAAGAAATAAGGTACAGTGACGATGTTTTGCTGCGCCTTCCTGGTCATCTTCCGGTGGTCCAACATCGTATTTGCTCCATCATGACACTGAAGGGTAAGCAGAAAAGCATTAAGGAAAACTGAAAAACGGAAACAATGTAAGAGCATACCTGAGATTGTATAGGTTTTGTCTTCCAATTACGTTGAGCTCTTTTAGACGTGATTAGCTTTACTTTGTTTTTCTTTTCACATATGTACTATTTAAACAAATTCAAGTCTCTTTCCACGAATCCAAAGTAACGGGAACTCGTATGTAAACCTTCAAACACTTTAGTTGATAATATGGAAAATTTATGAGAAATTTTAAATGTTTTAAAAATTGAATCGATTTAGCAGGTTTAACACTAATAAATTTGAACTGATCAATTTTTTGGCTCCATTTTTAACTTTCCGATTCAATTTAATTCAATAAATTTTGTTGTTAAAAATCGATAAGTTTATTAATTAATCAATTATTTTTTATAAACTAATTAATTTTTATAAACAAAATTGGTTTGGGTGAGCCCGCACCATTGAGGTTTTGTCCCCTTTGGTCTCCTAGGCCTCCTTATTCATCTCCTTCCTTGGAGGGATTCGGGAGTTGAATATGGGACCTCAGGATTTTGTTGGGTGCAAGACTCCTGTCTCTCACCACTGAGCTACGTAACCCAGTGGTGAGAGGCGTGGGTCTTGCACCCAACAAAACCCTGAGGTCCCAGATTCAACTCCCGAATCCCTCCAAGGAAGGAGATGAATAAGGAGGCCTAGGAGACCAAGGGGGACAAAACCTCAATAGTACGGGCCTACCCAAACCAAAAATAAATCAGTTATTTTTATTTAACATTATCTTTTTAAAATAAACTTTAAAATTTTCAATAAATAAGGATAATCTTCTTCAATCATTTTGTAAATTCTTTAAAGTGACATTTGAACTTTTTAAACCATAAATTATTATTTTATCAGTTTATTTGGAATATTTAGATATTGAATTGAGATTTTATCTGTTAATTGAACTAAAACTATCATTTAATTCACTATCCGAAATAAATAATTTACATATTATTCATGCTTCCCAATATTTGTCTAACCAAAGAATAATAGTTATAAATTTCTCCATTATCATAAGAACAAACAAAAACAGGAACTCCACTTTTAACTGATTGCTTAATCACAAGTGACAAGAAAGCTCATCTTACGATTTGTACGTTCAACTTCGACTTTTTAAAAGAAAATTTAAAGGGTACAAGAAATTTAGTGCAGACGACTTGAATAAGACAGTACTCTTGGAAAAGTGCATACAAAACTAACAAAAACAATTCCAGCCAAACTTAGTGCTGCTCACGCAAGCAACAATTCAAGTACCTACAGACGACCTTACTATAGACTGGAATCTGGTTTGGGCGAGCCCATATTATTGAAGTTTTGTCTGCTTTGATCTCCTAGGCCTCCTTATTTCATCCGCTTGAAAAATTCGGGAGTTAAACTTGAGACTTCAGGATTTTGTTGGATGCAAGACTCACGCCTCTCACCACTGAGCTACGTAGCCCAGTGGTAAGAGGCGTGCACTTAAGTGCAACAAAATCCTGAGGTCACAGGTTTAAGCGACGAGATCCGCGCCTGACGACCAAAAGGGACAATACTAATTTGCTTGGTTGAGGTTCAACAGGCAAGATCCTCTAGCCCAACTAAACCAGAATCAATAAGGAGACCTACTCCATATTTGTTGTGTGGGTTTGCATTGAGCTCCCACATTACACGACAACAATAGATAACCAAAGTATAATCTTTGGAAGACAATAAGACCACCAAAGAAAGTTTGTTTTGCATGAAGAACAAGACAGCCCACTTTGCCAAAAAGATTAGAGCTTTTATATGTAATAATCAGGAATGGTGTCAAAGTTATTTGCTTTCTCTTTCGTATATATCAACACTAACCACGATCTATGGTTATTAGGTTTGGCCTCCTCAAAATTTGACCTAAACAGTCTAAAGGTTAGAACTCTCTCACTTAAATAATATTGTTTTGATATAATTATTTAAAATAATATCATTTTAATTTGTAAATTTAAAATCAAAACAAAATTATTTTGATATAACTCAAGACAAATTTTGAATTAAATTTGGACCATAAATAAAAAACAATGAATCATACAAAATCGGCAGTAGATCCTGTTAAAGTGACTGTTTCGCTACAATAGTTTAAGCTGTTGTATGAGTCCAACTCAATTAGTTTTATATATTCTCTAACACACCCCCTCAAGTGAAAGCCCTTTAGGTTTAAAACTTGCACAGGCTTACTTTACCTTGTGCTTAATTTAATTAGAACAATGAAATTTTAATTTGTACTCACCACAATTGAGCTTAATGACATGTCTCCCACCCACTTAGAGGCTGCATTTGTGCTTTGAATCATTCACATCTACGGTGGGATTCAACGGACAACAGAATAGGGAAATTTCGATATGGCAAACACGAATGATTTAAATATTCAACCACTTAATGTACTCACAAACGAAAATGAAAGACAACCACGTGCATTTTCAAATCAATTATTGAACCAGAAAATAGCTACATGAAGCTCGTTGCATACCCAAATCACAAAAGATTGATTGACTGAAAAAAGATCCATGCATTATCCAAAAAAGTATTGCTATTTTTTTATAACAATAATGTAAAACAGTGAGCATTAGTTCACTCCACATAGGCAAGTTCTATGCATATCCTGTCAAATTTTGAATAATAATAATAAATAGAAGGATTAAATTTTATGATACAGAACTATTTTCAAATCTAGGATAAGAAAAGAGAGAAAAGTAATGTTCAATTCCAAAAAGGATTAAAATTCTATTTGATGACTATAATGAGATCACATCAGGGTCCATTTTTCACAAAGAATGCGGCCATAAAAGCATTATGATCATTGCCAAATTAGACTAATTATCAAATGCCATCTGGGTTAGTTTCAAAAGACCTATCTCTCTATCTATATAGTCAAATTCCCTTGCTTTTTGGGACAATTCATAAAGTCATAACTTAGGATGCTCTACAGCATAAAGATCACCCTCTTAAGTCATTGAATCTGTTCTTCTTTTGTTTTTTTCTAGAATGAGCAACTCCTGCCTAAAATGATGGATTTATCATATAGATCTTACCCACAATCTAGAATATCCAATAAAGAAATGTCACCTAAGATGAAAATTTTCAAATAACGTGATTAGAATAATTTCATAATAACCAATGTTTTAAAAATCGAATCAAAAATTAAGTTGGTAAGGCAAGAGATTTAAGATTTAAAAGGTTCAACCAGAATTAGACTGTCATAAAATCAGCTAAAGATTAAATAAAGTTAAAAAATTTAAATATAATTTAAAGAGATTGTCCTTACATATTAAAAAATTTGATGTTTAATTGAAAAACGTGATTATGTTAAATGAAATTAATTGATTTTTATTTATAATAACTTATTAATTTATAAAAATTGATTAATTAATTAATTAATTAATCGGTTTTTAACAACAAAAATTACTAAAATAAACCAAACTAGAAAATTAAAAACCAAACCAAAAAGTTAAACGGTTCAAAGTTTTTACTATTAAATCAACCGAATCAATTGACTTTTTAATCATTGATAATAGCATTAAAAACATGTTCGTTTCTAATAATAATTTAAATTTACTATAGATATATAAAAAACTGAAATGCATGAACAAGGCTGCTCCTATATTTCATTGATGGGGACAGAGATCGACTTAGAAGGAATGAAATTTTGGCCTGATTAAGGAATGTAAAGAATATGTGGATGAGTGGAGTGAGGTTGGCAAAAGGAGGCAAATTCGTATTAGAAATGACTAAGGGAATCCATAAGAATAATTGTGTGACAAATCAATGTTATATGAGAAGGAGATCGATCAAGAAGGTGACGTTTGGGTTGTATGATTGAGCTCATGTGGCGAGAACGTGAGGACTCACAATAGCATAATGGAATCTCATCAATCTTTTTGCTTTCCTTTTTTTTCCCCCCCGCCACATGTATGTGCATGCTGTTACTATCTCCCTCCTGTGTTTAGGCAGAGATGGATATATGATAAGAGTGCACACACCCATCAGACTAGTAATAAAGAACATGTTTAGTACAAGAACGTTAAGAAAAGTGAAAGCTGCTGTTATACACAGTTCATGTCACGAGAATCCATGTGGACGTTATATGCTCATCATGATCAAGATCGATTCCTCCTCCTTTTCCCAACCAATCGTTAAAAGCATTGTGAATGTATAGATGAGGACAACTTACAGTCTTCTTTTTCAAAAGTATTAATGAATATTATCTCCTTAGATTAATTTTAATTTACTAATTCATCTCATAATTAACTTAAAACTACATAATTATTAAGAAATAATGACTGTAAATTCTCTTGGTCAGAAAATATTGAAGGACTTTACTACAGCATTTGTATAAAGAAGTGTGCATACTCCAGTCATATTATAGCTTGGATTTCTGAGCCGCCATATATATATATATATTACAGGAGATTGCAAGGTTGTTCCTTTTTTTTTTTTTTTTGTCTTTTAATACATTGATGTGAGTACGTAAGAAATGATCATATTCCAACTTCTAAAGTTTCGGGATCACTAACTGTATAACCTTCCTTTGATTGCTGGTCAGAATACACACAGGGTACAACCTTGACCAAATAGCTAGCATATTATAGCACCATCGATATCTCTTCCCTTTCTGACCATACTCGGCTATGAATCATGTGCTGGTTTCTTGAAGAGAGCTCCTCTTTTTTTAGGGTTTTGAGGGTTTTTTTGAATCTGCTTTATTCGGTGTTTGGTGAGCAGTCTTGGTAATAGCAAAAGGCAACACCATCCAAATATGCATATTATTCCTTTCTTTCGAGATGGCCAATCCCTATACTTTTGACATAATACAGCATAGTCCTAGTTGCAAGAGCTACTTAGATTAAAAGAAGTTTCTTAGAAACTAAGGGGGTCCATTAATTTCTTCTTCTTTTTCCTTAGTATGTTTTTTTTTCCCTCTTTTCTAATGTTGTATTATTTCGAGGGTTGGTCCATCAATAGCACTATTCCTCTAGGGTCCCTAATCATGAATTTGGTTAACTTTTATGCATCTTACCCAATAGCAACACAAAAACTTAGGTTCCTTATCCTTGCCTTGTATTTTTGTCCAACTTTCTCCATACATCTTCCCAAAATTTTAGGCCCAATTTCGCTAGAATATTAGAGATTTGAGTTTGACAAATGGCTAAAGTAATGAATGATTTTTATGTTTGTTCAAATCTCTGATGTGTCTATATTGTACAACATAGTACATACCTATGCATTAATTATTATTAGAGCAAATTGAACTCTTATTATTAAACTTAGCTAATTTTAACATTCTATATTTTCATATTGATTCATTTTCCTATTGATTAAGTTAAAGGCAGTGAAAATGCGTAATTATGATTTTTAATTATTAAATAAATCTTTAAAAATATGTAATACTCTATCAAATACATATTTTGTGTAAATCATTTTAAGAACTCGTGAATTTAATTTAAATAATATGTTACACTCAAATAATTTTTGAAGTTTCTCATATAAAGTAAATTTAATATTTAATATTTGGAGATTAAATTCTCTTAGGAAATTTTTCTCACTATGTAAACTACTCCTAAAGACAACTACACTTATTTTGCAAAGGTAGGACACGAATGTATCCAAGTAACCAATGTTTTATAAAGCAGACCAGAAGTTAAACTAGTAAGTTAAGAAGGTTAAAGTTTAAAAGATTCAACTAATATAATACCATTATAAAGTTGGTTAATGATTAAATAAAATTAAAATTTTTAAAATATGATTAAAGGAAACTGTCCTTACTCATAGAAGAATTTGAAGTTTAATTGAAAACATGAGATTATTAAATGAAAATAATTTGATTTATTTTTATTTATTAAAATTAATTAATTTATAAAACTGATTGATTAAGTAATAAACTAGTCAATATTTAACAATAAGGGCTATTAAAATAAATCATACAAAAAATTAAATACCAAACTAAAAAGTCAATAAATTCAAAATTTTTATGATTAAATCGGTTAAATGAACTATTGTGAATTTCTAGAATTAGTTCTCTTATCAACAAGTTGGCATAATTTTGTACTGACATGACATGAAAATTACCCTACGGAAAATGATTTGTGATTAGTTGTCCCAATCTTTTGATAAATGTTAGAAAGACAAAAAGAAAAAAAAAGTGGTTAGTTGATTATCCTTTTCTCAATGTCAAATAATATTAAATCACAATACATATCTTGTATGTATGAACTATGAAGGGATAAGATAAAAGTAATTAAATATAAAAATCAGATCACCTTATTATTTCTTCCGTCGTGTACTTAAACAACCTCTTACAAGAAAAAATATGAATATCAAGATGATTATTTTGAAGGTGTTACTAACAAAATAGAGATTCAATATATATTTAATTTATCTTAATACTTATCATATTTTAGTATAAATTAAAATATTTATTTTAGTTTAATTATACTTTATTTATTAAAAAACTTGATATGCTATTATTCTGGATATCTAATTTTAATGTCATATAAATTAGGCTATAATTATCATTTTATTTAGTATAATTTATTATAAAATTTAATAAATATTAAAAAATTTGATTTTAATCATACTTATCTCAAAAGGGTACCTAACTCTATTGATTAAATAGCAAATACAATTTTCACAAGTTATGCCAAGTGATCCACCAAGCATTACTCTTAACCTATTCAAGTTGTCTATGAAGTCTACAAGTCAAAAGTCCTTTCGGTTATAGACCAAGCACAGTTAAAAGACTTCAAAGTTAAGAAACATAAGCAACAAAAACACAACTGTGAGTTAAAGACCCAAGGTCGAAGGAGGTGTGTATCAGACTTTCATGCACGCATCCTCGAAGCGCGTGCGATTCAAGATCGAATCACTTGGGTCAAGTGCCAGGTCGTCACGTCAGGTCCACAAGCTGACAAAACAGTGCTTTGTCCCCTAGTGAGTCGTGAAAGGTACACGCGCTCAACCTTGGTTCAAATTGAGAGAAAGGGGGTCAGAGTCAGACCGACATTCCCCATATATATTTCCTAAGCAGTGTAGGGGAAGGATCTGCTTTGACTCGTTTGTTAAGTGACTAAGGTCTGCTGTGATTTGGGTTTGCTGTCTTTAGATAATTTTCTTGGCAAACGAACTTCGAGAATTGAATCAGAGACAGGTTTTTCTTTAAAACCCACATAATCATTTCCTTGTTTATGCAATTTAATGGAGTCTTTTGAGATTGTTGTCTTGTCATTTTTACATGGAATTTCCCATCACCCACCAACAAGTACTAGGTTAACATCTGATGTCATATAATTGCAGAATCATTCGTAATTATATCAGTTTACATATGGATATATCAAAAAGAGTATGGCTTCACTTACTGTTTGTAATAATAATGTTATTAATATATTAGCCTTTATGATCTTTCTCATGCAAAGCATATCATTATCATCACTGACTCTGAAATATAAAAATGTGAATCATAAAGAATTGGTTTCTTTGGAGTGAGTTCCTGGAGCTCACTAAACTCTAGGTAGATCTCATTGCAGAAGAAAGAGGATGTTCTCTGATCTACTGCCAATGCAAGCCTCGAGTAAAGCCTTGATCTTCTTCAGTACTCACTGAATGAAGTTGAACTGACCCAGAAGAGATAGAACGTTCCTTTCGCGAAAACCTAAGTTTTTTTTTTTTTTTCAATTATCAGCAGATTCATCTCCAAAAGACGTACCCTTTTGTCTCAATTCCCAATCTCAAATCCTTCTGCTTGGACAACAGAATAAATTGAAGAGTAATGCGCTCTGGAATTCTTACTTTTAACTCCACTTGCTGGTTAATTGGCGAACGATTCCAAGTTCTGCATTCACCTACCTAAGACAAATGATAATAACTGAAGTAACAACTGAAAAAAGCAAAACCTGCTTTTCTAAATCAAGGAAAGAACCTGACACATAGCATTCCATAGTGACATATGACCCGGTATATCTACACACGTCGATATAACACTATATCAAACCGAGTCTGTTAGGGCATCAACTTTGAGATTTCTTACTTCAGACATACAATTCCATTTTCCATGGAAGGATGCTACTTGTGGTCATAATAAACATTTTCTATAGTTGGCAGGGTGATACGAATTGGGATTGTAGTATTTTGACAGAAAATTGTATGTTATTGTATTAGGAAGACAATCATTCTCTTATAATTCTAAACCAAGTTTATCTATAAAGTTTAAACTATGGAAGAAGATAGCCATATCATCAAAAAGAAGTATGAATAAGATCAAAATATTCTAGCTGACCATTAGTGGCACATTTCATTATACATATAGCCTGCAACTACGTACTCTAGTTCAAAAGAGGACGAGATCACACTTTGCATCTTGGAGGTTATGAAATCAGAATTACTTTCTTCTTGACATTCTCAAAGCACCAATTCTTTAACTTAAATAATATGAGAATTTTGAAATGCTTAATTAGTCAATATTAAACATTGTGAAAAGTTCATGGTTACTTTGTAAAAGAAAGAGGGAACTTATGTTCATTGAGACAATTTTGATAGGGCATATTCAAAAGATCTTCTTTCTTTCAAGTTCAATTCAAACTGCTAAAAGCCAATAGCGTTCAGGAAGATGATCCTTCTGGCAAGAACATAACTTAATTAATATAAAGTTTCGATTAGCATATTTTGATACAATCTCCCAGAAGCCATACGCCCACTTTGGTATACATGCCAATACATTGCAATCTGGAACAACATAAAGAAAAAAAGAAAGCCAAAAGAAGAAGAAAAAACATAAAAGACCTACCATTTCTAGGGTTTTCTTTGTAGTAATCTTGAAGAAAGCTAGCAGATTCCTCAATCCAATCTCGAAGTACCCCATCTCGAACGATAGAATTGGAGAATTTGCTATGAGTACATCCTACTAATTAACTTTCTGATATTGGAGCTACACTGACAAGAAAAAGTACGGAAGTTGCATCCCACCGTTATCACATAGATAACGAGAAGCAATAATATCTATAATTGGTTGCTCGTGGAAGATGAACTAAAATTAGACAGATCGGTCCAGGCACTGCCACTCCAGTACTGATCATTCCCTGGATGAATTCCCAAAAACTGCCTCGACAGATTCAGCTCATGATTGTCCTCCATTTTCACTGGAGCCAACTGAGTTGCTCCAGAGCTAGACATCTTTGCTCTCATTTGACTCGCTCCACCATAACTTTGAACTTGCTCAATACTACCTTCAAATGGATATAAACCTGAAGAAGATGATGAATCCAACCCACCCAAGAAGGGAAATTGTTGATGGTGCAAGCGCCACTGATCTAAACCTCCTACTGAGAGTAGTGACCCACCAGCACCAGCACTACCACCAAGACCAACGCCAGCCAAAGCACTCCCTATTTGAAAATTCAGGTCAGTAGATCCTCCAACTGGAGCTGAAAGGCCGCCATAATTCAACCCCATATCTGCGGTTGCATAATCGGTGAGATGATGCAAAGGAGCCATGAATCTTAGTGGAGGAAGCTGTGGTCCAAGGCCCAGTATATCACTAGTTCCGCTATTAGAAGAGACAGTGCTTGTAGAACCTGCAGAACAAGTTTGTCGGTCGCTACTGACAGGAGATTTTGAGCTGTTCCCTTTGCTTCTCTTGTTCCTCCGACAGCCACCTCCAACTGGAACACTCCTTAGGGCACCACCTCTGGTCCAGTACCTTCGACAGGTTTTGCAGAAGTGGCGAGGCTGTGAGAGGCTGTAATTGTTGAAATAACAAAACTTTGTGTTGATTGAATCACATCTTGGACATTTCAATGCCGCCTCTGGCATAGGTATGTTGGCCATCCTAGCTCGATCGGCCATTGAACCTGGCCGGATCGAGCCCACCCCCCCGCTTCCATGAGGCTGTAGGGGAGGTAGTTGTGGCGGTGGTGGCGGTTGTGGGGGAGGAAGTTGGCTGCTTGAACCAGTACTTGCACCACCAATATGGTGATGATTTGGTTGCTGTAAAAAAGAGAGCAAAAGTGCAAAAATCAAATATCTGGTATATTCAAGCAAGATATATAGAAACAGAAGTTAGCAAGAATATTTATCTTTTGAACATTTTTTGCTTTATAGCCAAAGAAATCTTAAGGAACAAAAACTGAAGAAAAAACCCTTACTTGCTGAAAGTTGGCTGGATCAAGATAAGGTGGGATGGAAGAAAAAACCATGGTTCCGGAGCTTTCTCCTTTTGTAAAGTTTGATGGGGTTGTGTTTTTTGCTCTCTTTATCTTGGAGGAGAATACTAGTGGAGAATCACATCAACAGGAGGGAGTATTCTTTTTTTTTAGCAGAGATAGGAGAGAAAGAAAGATAGAAGGTGGAAGTGGAATGAGGAGCTAAATTAAAGCAAGAACCTTTATATGTATATATATACACACACGCATCATATGTTATGTGCATTAATGCATAAACTATATAGTGCTTTTTTCCTTCTAGCCAGCCCTTGACTACTCTTTTTGTTTTATATATCCTTTGCTTTTTTAGGGTTTTGAGAAGGCATTTCTTTCTTAACTCATAAGCTTCCTTTGTCATTCCATCTCGTGCCCTGTGCTTAGAATAAAGACATAAATTAGTGACCTAATCTTGCATGGAAAAAGTTCATCTACAGAAGCGTGTTTACTTAGCCCCCCCAAAAAAGAAAGTGCTATATATTCATATTTCAACAACAAAAACAAGAATAATATAGCCCACTAAATATTTTATTGAAATGTAAATTTCGGAAAAGTTTTGTAATACGCAACCTTATCGTACTTAGTTATGATGTTGTGTTCTAATCTAATCATAAGTGAAATATATGCTCAGAAATTTATAACTTTAAGGTTTATAAGTTCTACAGAATCTTTGTAATTATAATAAGATAAATTAAGTCATGGGTTTGATGGAAAAGAAATGTTAATAAAAGAAAAAGGGAGCTTATTGGTGTGCTTTGATGGTGTGTGCATTAGTCGATGTGTCCCCGACCGGACGAACCTTTTCCCGGTCTGCTCTGTTCCCTCTCCCACTCCTTAGCTTTACTTTGCATGGGAATATATATGTGACAAATCATAGCTAGTCCTAATCTCCATTCTAGGCGCGTGACTTGCAAACCCCACTGTATGTTGTTCAACGGTCAATGTCCTGCATTAGTGATTAAAGTAAGTCATTATTAACTAATTAATGTGTTTGTTTTGTTTTGCATTGTGGTGACCACCTTCTAAACGGTGTCGTTTAAGCCTTGACATTTCAGACAGCACGAGTAAACTTTTGTCGTTTTAGGATTTGATTGAGCAAGAACCAGTCCAAGCTCAGGTTACGGTTGTACGGATGGCCCAAGATCCATTTTGAGCTTAGGGGACTCTCAAGTCACTGTTTTGTTTGTGTAGCTTCTGGTCTGGGTGACTCCAATTTGGGCTCCAGTGGTTCACTTGCGTACTTCTTGCGAGAAGTTCCTCCATTGAAGTTTGGTTTTGAACTTGGTGGGTCACTTTCTTGTCATGCAAACCTACCATTTTTTGTGTTTCAACATCTGCTAATTATACTTAATGTGTAGGCTATGACCAA